>CM059319.1:14170467-14269381 GCA_030340685.1 Protosalanx chinensis
AACAGATGACAAGGGGAGCCATTGTGTCTCGGCTGACCGGATCAAGGGTCGGCTAACTGAATTACTGGCCGTCGCTGGAGGTCAATAGAGCCGGTACAGGCAGGTCTCTGTGCTTTTCATGTGCCTGAGGGGCCGGTAGGGTTGGGAGGTTGGTGGGACTGTCGATATATCTGCCTCCAATGCTGTTTTTACGTGTCAGAGACATACGGGCTGTTTTGAATGCACTACTCATCACCTTTCGGGTTTTCGTCCGTTTCATCTCCCTCCATTACTCCCACTCCCTACCCCCGTCGCTTGGTTTGGACGGACGCAGAGACACTGGTCTGTCGCTTTCGGCGAGAGACGGATCCGCAAACCCGCTCTTCTCTTCGCAATCTCAAGGGCTGCTTGAATCTCTCCCTCTCTCTCCTGCCTCCTCCGTCACCTCCCCTCTCTCCCTCTATCCTTCCCCCATCCTGCCGTCTCCTGCTCTTCCCCTTTCCGCTCGCCTCCCCACGACGTCCTCATGCTCCTCCCCCCCCCTCCCCTCCCCACCTCCCCTCCTCCCTCCTCCCCCTGTCCTCCTCCTTACTTGCCTCCTCTCCTGCCTCCCCCCTTGCCCTCTCTCCTCCCTCCTCACCCTCCCTCCCTCCTCGCCCTCCCTCCCGCCTCCCCCCTCTCTCCAGAAACAAGACGTAAGGGCTGTCCGTCAGCTCTCGCAGGGAGGGGTGTGTGTGTGTTGGGGGGGGGGGGGTGTCAGCCTCCTGCCTGTCGTTCGATCCCTCTTGTGTTGGTCCTCCTCGCAGAAGCAGCCCCCAGCCCCTCGTGTCCTCCGGACCTCCTTCTCTTGCCGTCCGTGTGCCCTCCGACCAATCCCCATTTCACGGGGCGTACCGCTCGGACCAATGGGGAGGGCCGCTGGGGGGGGGGGCGGGAACTGAACCGCTCTCAAACCCGCTGTGGGCGCGTTCGTCTGTGCGAGTGTGCGCGCGTGAGACAGAGAGAGTGGGTGTGTGTTTGTGTGTGTATGTAAGCAAGATAATGTGTGTGTGTGTATGTGCGTATGCAACAGTGTCTAAGCGTGTATGTGTGACTGTGTGTGCGTGCGTCGGCGTGTGTGTGTGCGAGAGCGCGACTGCGTGCACGCGCGCCTTTAACCTGCTGCATCTGCTGGCGTCCCGCGGCGGCCCAGTGGGGTGTGGTCACCTTGTTTTAAAGGGCCCCCCGATCGAGGGGGGGGGGGGGGGGGGGGGAGGCTCCTCTGCCATTGTGCCTCCACAATGGGGGTGAAACGTGCTTGTCTTAAGCAGCTCAGAGATACGCCTGCTTTCGGTCATTAAGGCCTAGCACCTGTCTGAGCCAGAGAGTGTGTGTGTGGTGTGTGTGTGTGTGTGTGTGTGTGGGGGGTCTACCTTCTTGCTCAGGGCCACCCCATCCTCGCAGTCCAGAACGGCGCAGTCCAGGTCCAGGGAGGTCAGCTTGCGCAGCTTCCTGACGTCGTTCCCGGGGCAGTACAGCACGGCGCGTCGGGGGACGTACTTGGGAGAAGAGGAGTGGTCCCGACGGGGGCCCCTCTGGCCCCCGCGCACAGGAGCCGTCCGAATTCCCTGAGAAACGCAAAAAAAAACACACGCGCCTTTCAAGGTTCGAAACGCTCCGCAAACGATCCACACGTTTCGCACAAACGATGCTATAAAAGTTCAGCCTAATCAGCTCCGGTCTGGACTGTTCCGGAAAATTTGAGATTTGTTGTTGCTGTGCCTGTCGGCTGGAAGGCCGGTAAATGTAGCATTTAGCCTTGTGTAAGAATCTCTGCTCTGAGATTATTTTTTAAATGGGGGGGGGGGGCAAGCACACACGCGCGCGCACACACACACACAAACAAACAAACAGCCCATTGCTTTCAATACGCACGCTAGCGGGAGCTGAACAATGAGAGTTCCCACAACAGCAGATCAGACAACAGGAAGAGAGAGAGGAAGGATTCGCACGCCGCGCACGCACACACTCTCCACGCCAAACGCACACCGTCCACCTCGCCCACTGTACACACACTCTCTCTCAGGCAGAGGGTAGTAAAATGACCGCTTATTGACCGTGCCCTCTCCCCCCTCACACTCCCCCCGCACGCACACACACACACACACACACAAGCACGCGCCAACCTGCGCGCTCACACACCAATCAGCGCAATTATGGCACGCGTCTTAATTATTTGTTCGGTGGATTTGGCTGCTTTGGCAATTAGCACTAAAGCGTGGCCTAAATGATTCGAATGGCCGGCGCCTAATTACACGGGACGCCCATCTCACCTGTCAAGCAAGCATCCGCAGGCCCCCCTGCCCTGCCACCTATCATATCTATAGATCACAGCGAGAAGAGGGGGGGGGGGGATAAGGAAGGAGGAGGAGGGGGGGAGGCGTTCCTGTGTGTCGAAGAAACAGAAAACACCAATAAGTGAGGGATCTGAGGGTTCTCTCTGCCTGCCTCTTTTGTTCTCTGAAGAGGCTTGAGTCATCTCAATGGCCACTTAATCCTGTCAACTAGGCTTTGGACGCACACACGCACGCACACACACACACGCACACTCACAAACACACACACGCACGCAGGCTCACACACGCACACGCACGCGCGCGCACGCACACACACTCACACCCTCACACACACAAACTCACACACACTCACCCACACACACTCACACACAAGCCCTCCAGTATCAATCAAGGCCTAAAAGCAAGCCCAGATGATGCAGCTCTATCCAGGCTGTGTGGGTGGGGGGGGGGGTGGGGCACTGGGGCCCCAGTGTGCCAGCCAGTATTTACATTGGGACCAGTCACTGACTCTCTGACAGGGCTGAGAGTGCTGGGATTGAGAGTGTCGAGATGAGAGTGTTGGGATGAGAGTGTTGGGATGAGAGTGTTGGGATGAGAGTGCAGGGATGAGAGTGCAGGGATGAGAGTGTTGAGATGAGAGTGTTGGGATGAGAGTGTTGGGATGAGAGTGCAGGGATGAGAGTGTTGGGATGAGAGTGTTGGGATGAGAGTGCTGGGATGAGAATGCAGGGATGAGAGTGTTGGGGATGAGAGTGTTGGGATGAGAGTGCAGGGATGAGAGTGTTGGGATGAGAGTGCAGGGATGAGAGTGTTGGGATGAGAGTGTTGGGATGAGAATGCAGGGATGAGAGTGTTGGGATGAGAGTGCAGGGAGGAGAGTGTTGGGATGAGAGTGCAGGGATGAGAGTGTTGGGATGAGAGTGCAGGGATGAGAGTGTTGGGATGAGAGTGCAGGGATGAGAGTGTTGGGATGAGAGTGCAGGGATGAGAGTGATGGGATGAGAGTGCTGGGATGAGAGTGTTGGGATGAGAGTGCAGGGATGAGAGTGTTGGGATGAGAGTGCAGGGATGAGAGTGATGGGATGAGAGTGCTGGGATGAGAGTGTTGGGATGAGAGTGCAGGGATGAGAGTGTTGGGATGAGAGTGCAGGGATGAGAGTGTTGGGATGAGAGTGTTGGGATGAGAGTGCTGGGATGAGAGTGCTGGGAGGAGAGTGTTGGGATGAGAGTGTTGGGATGAGAATGCAGGGATGAGAGTGTTGGGATGAGAGTGCAGGGATGAGAGTGTTGGGATGAGAGTGTTGGGATGAGAATGCAGGGATGAGAGTGTTGGGATGAGAGTGCAGGGAGGAGAGTGTTGGGATGAGAGTGCAGGGATGAGAGTGTTGGGATGAGAGTGCAGGGATGAGAGTGTTGGATGAGAGTGCAGGGATGAGAGTGTTGGGATGAGAGTGCAGGGATGAGAGTGCAGGGATGAGAGTGCTGGGATGAGAGTGTTGGGATGAGAGCGGCTGGGATGAGAGTGTTGGGATGAGAGTGCAGGGATGAGAGTGTTGGGATGAGAGTGCAGGGATGAGAGTGATGGGATGAGAGTGCTGGGATGAGAGTGTTGGGATGAGAGCGGCTGGGATGAGAGTGTTGGGATGAGAGCGGCTGGGATGAGAGTGTTGGGATGAGAGTGCAGGGATGAGAGTGATGGGATGAGAGTGCTGGGATGAGAGCGGCTGGGATGAGAGTGTTGGGATGAGAGTGCAGGGATGAGAGTGATGGGATGAGAGTGCTGGGATGAGAGTGTTGGGATGAGAGCGGCTGGGATGACAGTGTTGGGATGAGAGTGTTGGATGAGAGTGCAGGGATGAGAGCGGCTGGGATGAGTGTGCAGGGATGAGAGTGCTGGGATGAGAGTGCAGGGATGAGAGTGTTGGGATGAGAATGCAGGGATGAGAGTGTTGGGATGAGAGTGCAGGGAGGAGAGTGTTGGGATGAGAGTGCAGGGATGAGAGTGTTGGGATGAGAGTGCAGGGATGAGAGTGTTGGGATGAGAGTGCAGGGATGAGAGTGTTGGGATGAGAGTGCAGGGATGAGAGTGATGGGATGAGAGTGCTGGGATGAGAGTGCTGGGATGAGAGTGTTGGGATGAGAGTGCAGGGATGAGAGTGTTGGGATGAGAGT
Organism: Protosalanx chinensis; assembly: GCA_030340685.1. Classification (NCBI taxonomy): domain Eukaryota; kingdom Metazoa; phylum Chordata; class Actinopteri; order Osmeriformes; family Salangidae; genus Protosalanx; species Protosalanx chinensis. The sequence goes on from CM059319.1 coordinate 14,174,955, forward strand.
GTTGGGATGAGAGTGCTGGGATGAGAGTGCTGGGAGGAGAGTGTTGGGATGAGAGTGTTGGGATGAGAATGCAGGGATGAGAGTGTTGGGATGAGAGTGTTGGGATGAGAGTGCAGGGATGAGAGTGTTGGGATGAGAGTGCAGGGATGAGAGTGTTGGGATGAGAGTGTTGGGATGAGAATGCAGGGATGAGAGTGTTGGGATGAGAGTGCAGGGAGGAGAGTGTTGGGATGAGAGTGCAGGGATGAGAGTGTTGGGATGAGAGTGCAGGGATGAGAGTGTTGGGATGAGAGTGCAGGGATGAGAGTGTTGGGATGAGAGTGCAGGATGAGAGTGATGGGATGAGAGTGCTGGGATGAGAGTGTTGGGATGAGAGTGCAGGGATGAGAGTGTTGGGATGAGAGTGCAGGGATGAGAGTGATGGGATGAGAGTGCTGGGATGAGAGTGTTGGGATGAGAGCGGCTGGGATGAGAGTGTTGGGATGAGAGTGTTGGGATGAGAGTGCAGGGATGAGAGCGGCTGGGATGAGTGTGCAGGGATGAGAGTGCTGGGATGAGAGTGCAGGGATGAGAGTGTTGGGATGAGAATGCAGGGATGACAGTGTTGGGATGAGAGTGCAGGGAGGAGAGTGTTGGGATGAGAGTGCTGGGATGAGAGTGTTGGGATGAGAGTGTTGGGATGAGAGTCCTGGGATGAGAGTGCTGGGATGAGAGAGTGCAGGGATGAGAGTGTTGGGATGAGAGTGCTGGGATGAGAGTGTTGGGATGAGAGTCCTGGGATGAGAGTGTTGGGATGAGAGTCCTGGGATGAGAGTGTTGGGATGAGAGTGCTGGGATGAGAGTGCTGGGATGAGAGTGTTGGGATGAGAGTCCTGGGATGAGAGTGTTGGGATGAGAGTGTTGGGATGAGAGTGCTGGGATGAGAGTGCTGGGATGAGAGTGCTGGGATGAGAGCGACAGGCCAATGGCTGGTGGGGGATGGTGGGCGGTTAACAGACACACACACACCAAAAAACAGAATGACCCAAAAAAGCTAACAGGGACATTTCTAAAGCAAAAGAGGGGATGCAAGCGGAGGGCATGGTGGCAGAGGTGGTGGGGAGAGAGGCCGGAGGGGGAGGTGGGGGGAGGGGGGGGACGGGACGGAGGGGGGCTGTTAAGACTCAAATGAAGGCCTCTCTATTCAGCGCAGACAGCTCCAGGGTGAATGGTAAAAAGGCATTTTAAAGTGCCCACTTGAAAGGCAAATAAATGAGAATGGAAGTGGAGGTGGTGGGAAGAGTGGGGGGTGAGGGTGGGGGGTGGGGGGCGGTGGGGGCTTACACAAAGACGGTATCGGTAATTAAAGACTAGATTTCATAAAAAAAGGAGAGGAGGGGGGCAGGGGGGAGAGGGGGGGGTAGGCACCTTAATGAAAGAGGGGGGCGAGAGAGGCAGAGAGGGACGGAGAAGGGAGAGAGAGAGAGAGAGAGAGCGGGAGGGGGGGAGGGGGAGAGAGACGGACAGTTTAGCTGACACTGGAACCAGGGGGGTCAGGTGAAGAAGCCGCATTCAGCGTTTCTCTCCTCTCCCTCCTCTACCTCTCTGACCCCTTTCGCCTCTTTACTCTCGGCAGGGGGTCTCATTCTACAGTAACCTGGGGACTGGTGGGGTTGGGGAAGGGGCAAGACGGGTCGGAGAGGTGAAGAGAGAGAGAGGAAAAAGAAGAGAGAAACACCCAGATACAGAGGCAGACTGACATGCAGTATTCAGCAGTTGTTAGGAAGCGGTGAAAACAGCGTGTGGCTGACATTCAGCGCCGAGGTGAGATACCGGCGAGGGGATACCGGTCGGAAAAGGTGAGCGTACGCATCACCTGAAAAGCAGGTGTTTCTGCCCCGGAAACTCTGTGTGATGGAAGTGTGATTGGATCGAATGTAGCCTAGCTCTGGCGTTGATATGGTCCAGTTCCAGCCCTTAATCCGGACTGGACCCTAACCTGAACCCAGCCTGAATGGATCCAACATGGACCTAACTGGATTGTATCTGAGCTGATCTCTGAGTGTGTCAAAGCAAGAACTGAAGAACTGGCACTTAGAAATATTAAGGCACTTCGAAATATCATCTGTTGTTGCTTGTGCAGAAACTCGCTAGTGTTGTTGCTTTATTGTTCGCTTCCCTTAGGTAGACCACTGTCCGTCGGAGACATTTGTAATTTGTTCGGCTAAAAGCTCTTGTAGCTCTTCCCTTGGCACTTATTAGTTTCTCACGATGTTTGTTTCATCATCTATAAACCCGCTATGTTTGGGGTCTATCACGTTGCTATGCTTTAGCGACCGATGCTCTTTTGTAAAGCTGTCTCTTGTAAATCGCTTTGGATAAAAGCTACATGAATAAATGTAAATGTAAAGCATTATACAAGGCTACAGCAGAAGTATGCAGACGCTCTTATCCATAGCGATTTACAGCAAGTACAGGGACATTCCCCCCTGAGGCAAGTAGGGTGAAGTGCCTTGCCCAGGGACACAACGTCATGTTGACACGGCCGGGGTTCGAACCAGGAACCTTCTGATTACTAGCCACCCTAACAGACTGCGCCACTTCCCTCCCGCTTGAACCCAACTCCTCCTTGATCCTGCGCTCCTCAAGCACACAGGGCCGTAGTCTGGCTTCTGCTGGGAGGTGAGCTACACTGCTGGGACTTTCATGAGACCAGAGGCACCCCAGACTTAGCATCTCTATCAGAGCTTTGACTGGATTCAGTGAAGCACGGTGTTCCTGAGAGAGAGCTAAGATGTAAGGAACATGGATTCTGGTTCACAGATCAGTCAGACAGGGAGAGACCAGGACAAGACTGCTGTCTCACATACCTGCTGTCTCATGTAGCTGCTGTCTCACATACCTGCTGTCTCACCTTCCTGCTGTCTCATACACCTTCTGTCTTATATACCTGCTGTCTCACATACCTGCTGTCTCACATTCCTGCTGTCTCACATACCTTCTGTCTCACATACCTGCTGTCTCACATACCTGCTATCTCACACACCTGCTGTCTCACATACCTGCTGTCTCACATACCTGCTGTCTCACATACCTGCTGTCTTATATACCTGCTGTCTTATAAAGCTGCTGTCTCACATTCCGTCTGTCTCACATACCTGCTGTCTCACATACCGTCTCTCTCACAGGACCGCTGTCTCACATACGTGCGGCCCGACAGAAGGATAAGGTCACCGTCCGCATTTGAGTAAGGTTCCGTCCGAGTTCCGTCGCTGTCAGAGCTGAGAACCCCTCAGCGGGAACGGGATTATCTGGACGTTCTCCTCCGGGGGCGAGGACCTTCTCTGCGGTCTGGGAGGAGAACAAGACAGCCGTCCAGAACTGGGAGAACAGCGCCTCGCAGTCCTCCGTCGGCCATGTTTATGAACCGTTCCGTCTGGAGAGAGACGTCACTGGCTGTCGTCTGAGGTCTTGTCCCTGTCACAACAGTGTCACTGGCCTATTCTATCTGCAAGCACTATTCAGCCTAATCAAGTCTGTTGGTTTTCCTATTCAGGGAGCAAAGCTATCGGGCACTCATTTGAAACACTGCTTCATAATGCCCTGTAACACACACACACACACACGCACGCTCACACACTTACAGATTCATTTCTCGCGCAGCGGCTATTTTCCTTTAGCAACCAAGCGCATGATTAATTCCTATTGGGGAATTCATTTGACAAGTGGTGGAATTAATTGCCAACAAAACCATTGCACAATAAAAAAAAAATGGGTGCCGTTTTATTTAGATGAGGAATTCGAAGTTCTGTGATGAATCAACGTAAAGGTTAAAAATGGCGCTTTCTCGCCTTACCTCATGGCGTTCCACATCAGTTCAGGATTTATACCGCAAAAGTTGAGCTGATTAAAAGACTGCGAGTCCGGCGCGTAAGCATTGTGATACGCCTCGTAAAAACAACATTGAGACTTTTACTCGGAAAAGGAAAAAGTTAGAACTAGGTGATAAAAGCAAACATGGCGAATCCATTTCCAGCCATTCTCACAATCCCGATTTTTTTCCTTTTATTTGATCGGAACCGGTGAAGTGGAGTGAAAGCCCAAGTTGGCGGGAACCTATACCTCAAGTCTCGCTATCGTCCGTCCAAAAGCCTCAATAAAACCCACCGACGCAAGCTGATCGAGAAACTAATTCATTCGATTAAGAGGATTAATCCGACGTTCACGCGGCGCTCCTCTCAGCCTTTGGATGTCGTGCAGGCTAACGAGGAAAATTCTAGAACAACCGGCCGATATGAACGATTTAATATTCCCCTAAATTACCCCAGAGGATCTGCTTGTAAAAGCGGGAGGTGGTAAACGTTATTGCTACATTACGGTAGCGCTGGAAAGGGCCCGGTCCCTGCCCCAGCGGGGGGGCCCGGACACACGCACTACTTCACCGCTGTACCACGCGATCTGGACGGCTTTACGCCGACAACGCGGCTACATCTGGACAGCATTCGACGCCCCCCCCTCCTCCCCAGTTAACCACCAGATACGTTTTATACGCTTAACGGCCCCCGCAGTACAAGTACGAGAGGCCGCGACATGACCAAATACTTATGCTCCCCCCCCCCCCCCCCCCCCGTCCTTGTTTTTGTGCTGGGAGAACTGTGGGGTTGTGATAACCGCATCCGTGTGTCTGTGTTAGCTTAATGGTGGTTTTAGGGGTCAGGGGGTGTAATCTGTGAGTGTGCGTTGCTGTGTTTATTCGCTGCTAGATGGAACTTGGGTGGGGGGGCGGGGGGGGGGGGCATCGTGTCCTACAACTACCACTCTTCTCTGGGCCAAAGGGGGGCAGACCCCAGGGTTAGCGGTGCGCACTATGTACCCTAGCAGCGCAAGCTCCCTCTAAGCTCATAAGCAATCAGAAGCACCTACTCTGAATGACCTGCAAATTACGGTCATCCAATCCACCGATGTTACCCTCCCCCTGCCATAGCAAGCGGCTGCGGACAACATGGCCAACTTGTAACCGTTGGACGGAATGCTAGAGCGCTAACGCGTACCTCTGTGTATAGGCAGATTTCCCATGCCAGCTAACCGGCCCACCCAGCAGAATGTTGGTGAGAACCATCATCGCGCGATTGGCTTTCATGACGTCATTCGACGGCGTTTAACGACATGCTTCCAGGCTCCGCCCTCACTCTCTCTCTGCCCCCAGATATTTACACTGACCTGCAGTTCACTTTAAAATCTGCGTTTTACAACCAGAATCTGTGTCTGAAAATCTGCCTTTTACAACAAGAATCTGTGTCTAAAAATCAGCCTTTCGCAACCATAATCTGTGTCTGAAAATCTGTCTTTCGCAACCAGAATCTGTGTCTGAAAATCTGTCTTTCGCAACCAGAATCTGTGTCTGAAAATCTGTCTTTCGCAACCAGAATCTGTGTCTGAAAATCTGTCTTTCGCAACCAGAATCTGTGTCTGAAAATCTGTCTTTCGCAACCAGAATCTGTGTCTGAAAATCTGTCTTTCGCAACCAGAATCTGTGTCTGAAAATCTGTCTTTCGCAACCAGAAACTGTGTCTACAACTCCGTATCAAGAATGTGTGTAGTGAGTTTCTTGTTCCGCAGCTGTTTTGATTGGGAGAAAGAAAAGTTGGGATGAATAAATAAAGATGACTGAGAGGAGGGGAAGAGAGAGGGAGGGAGGGGGGGAGGGGGGGAGGAAATCAATGCTGCGGTGTACCAACAAACCTGGCTGTTCACCGCGAGCTTAGAGGAGGGAGAGAGGAAGGGAGGGATGAATAGGAAGGAGGCGGAAGAGATAGAAGTGGGAGGGAGGGAGGGAAGAGAGGAGCAGAGAGGAGAGGAGGAAGATGAGGGAGGTTTGAAGGGAGGAATAGGAAGGAGGCGGAGGAGGTAGAAGAGGGAGGGAGGGAAGAGAGGAGCAGAGAGGAGAGGAGGAAGAGCGGGGAAGGTGTGAAACAAAATGGTCAAAACGCCATTCACACGGCCTCATCCCTCTTTCCCCTCTCCTCTGGTTCCCCTAGCCCCCTCCAGCCCCTCCCCCCAGCACACCGCCCAGGCCTCTACCCCCCCCCCCCCCCTCTCCTGTCTCATTAGTTTGGGTTTTTATGCCTTAATCTGCTCCACGAGGATCCGGTCATGGTGGCTTTTCTTCACCAGCCTCTGTCTGTCCACCTGTTATCCACCCCCGGTGCCCTCCCCCCCCCCCCCATCTCCCCCCACCCCATCTCCCCCCACCCCGTCTCACACCCCTGTCACGACCGCGGTGGCAAACCGCAAACGCGCACGCACGCACACCCTCACACATCCCCCTACTCAGACACGCGCGCGCAAACGCAACCCCCTCCGCTGACAACCACTCACACACAGAGAGACACACACACACAGAAGGGAGATGTCTTCATTCAGAGTGCCCGAGCAGGAAAAGGAAAAGAGTGAGTCCTCAGGAGAAAGCAGCTTGAGGAACATCCCCCCCCCCCCCCCCCCCAACCAAAGAAAAAACACAGAGAAGGAAATAGTCCAAGAGTATTTACCTCAGATCTGCTAATCAGAGTGAAGTGACCAGTATTTGACAGCCTGGTATTTTAGTCCCAAATCATGTTTTATCCTATTGTTTATTTCCAGTCAAATTAAACAAGCGTTTCTATGAAACCGATCAACTGGTCACAATAGAAGTGGAAATAAAAGATCAAGTGAGTTGTTGGAGGAGTGGGGAGGTGGGGGTGAATCGCAGGCTCGCTTTTAACTTTGCATTTTTATTGACTCAGGCACAACAAAATAAGCTCTTTCTGTCCGAGTGTGCGCTCTGCAACAACCATTCAGGCCCTGCGAGCCCCCCATTGTAGCACTTAAAGGAGGATGAAAGGGGCCCTGGCGGTGAGGGGTCCCACGGAACAGCCCCCTTCTGCCACAACGCTTCTGGGCGCGGTGAATGGAAGGGTGGCCGCCTGAAGGTTGGGGCCTGGGACAAAGACGGCCAAAGCGCTGAGGGCGAAGGGGATGACACGAGCCGGCCCTCGACCAGGGGGACCGTGGAGGGACGGATGGTGGGATGGTGGGACGGATGGTGGGATGGGGGGACGGATGGTGGGATGGGGGGACGGATGGTGGGATGGGGGGACGGATGGTGGGATGGGGGGACGGATGGTAGGATGGGGGGACGGATGGTGGGATAGGGGGACGGATGGTGGGATGGGGGGACGGATGGTGGGATGGGGGGACGGATGGTGGGATGGGGGGACGGATGGTGGGATGGGGATCCAGGGATAGGGTTGGTGAATGATACGTCAGGACCGAGAGTGTCATTCGAGAATGCACCTAAACCTACCAGTCTACCTGCCTTTCTGCCCACCTGCAGGTCTACTTGTGTGTCCGACTGTCTGTCTGTCTACCAGCCTGTCTAGCAGACTGCCTGTCTGCCTATCATCCTGTCTACCTCCCTGTCTGTCTGTCTGCAAGTGTTTGTTACTGTCATTATTTAAAGAACAGTTTGCCGCACAATCCAAAGATGCAAACATCGTCTCTTACCTTATTGTCATTTGTCTAAACAGATGAGTTGCAGAGTTTCTGAGATTTTAGCCACAGCGATGTTTTCAATCTTCTGAATACCTTGTGGTGCTCAAAGCGCCCCCCCCAAAAATTTTGAATAATATTTGTAAAGAAATATAATAATAATTGCTCCCTACAGAACTACACCCCTTCAACCGTATCAAAGCGGAGAAGAAAGCGTGTGTGTGCTCATGCACAACAGGCTCATGTTCGTGATAATGTTGCCAAGTGAGGTTTGGTACAAAGAATATAGTACCGTCATAAACCTGCTCACCACAAGCTGTTTTTAAAAGGCCTATTTTGCCAACCAACTCCTGCCAAAACAATCGAGATGGATAAAGAGCACGAGGAACAGTCAAAACAGGTGGGGTTAGCAGTCCATCTCTCCCTCTCTCTTTTCTCTCTCTCTGACTTCTAGGCACATCACACTCGCTTTAATTTATTATTTTATATTTTTTTTAGCCATCACACATCTGCAATTTCCCCACTGCGGGACAAATAAAAGGATTTCCGTATCTTATCTTTAAAACCGAAGCCAGATTCGCGTTCACAGTTTCACCATCTCTGTCTCTGCACGTCATGAACATGAGGATTTATAAAAATCCACCCCCCAACTGTAACCCCTTCCTCTCAGGGAATCTGCAGGTGAGCTGCCCCCACCCCCCACGCCCCCCTCTCCCCCCACCCACCCAGCCCCCGGTTCAGACCCAGGCTCCAGCCCCCGGGGGCCCCCAAGCCCACGACACCTCACTGCTACCCAGGAGCCCTTTCGGGCCCCCCCTACAGGCCCTTCTGATGGATGGATCAATGTGGTAATTGATTAGTGATGTGGAGGTGGGGATAAGTACACAGGTCAAACGTCAATAACGCCCCTGTGACAAAAGAGGGACAGGCATAAAATGTTGCCGGGGAATGGCCCTGAGCCACAGATCTCACCATCAAAGAGGGCCCGGAGCCTGACGGAGTGGCCCGGGAGCTCTCCCAAGACCCTGCCGCCACCGCCACCCTCCCCCACCCCCCCCTCTCTCCCGCCCCCCTCTGTAAGTATCCTTTTCTCGTGGTAATGCCTTCAGTTAAAGTGACAGGAAGCGTGATGGAGCCACCAGTGGGCTCGCCTCCATAAAAGGAGCCGTAAAGCAGAGCGCCATAACAGGCTCGTCTGGGGCTTCACCGCCCTTCCCACGTAGCCCCGCAACCTGGGCAGGGGGGGGGGGGGGGGGGGAGGTGGGAAAGGGGTGCAGGTTATTGGGTGGGAAAGGGGTGGGTGGGGCTGCGATAGCGATAGTAAGGAGAAAATTGGTCAGTTTAGAAGGGGGGGGGGGAGGTTGGATGCTCCTCGAGGCATTATCCTCTCTTTAACCTTACTGGGACCTCAACATATGACCACAGGTTTCTTTACCTGGCTCTGGGGGTCAGTCCCCAGCTAACCTGGCTGGCAGGGCAGGGCCTGGGTCAGCAGGTAGGGGGAGGAAGCATTTTGAAAAGGTTGGATAAAGTAGGTAGGAGGACGAGGTGGGATGAATATATATACATTAATATACTGTATATTCATTATATAAAAGGAGGTAGGCCAGGTTAGATTAAGTAAAGAGGGTGAGGTAGGATAAAGGATGGAGGAGGTAGGATACAGCATAAAGGAGGTATGTTACAGGATGAAGGAGGTAGAATACAGGATGAAGGAGGTAGGATAGTGTGGTAGGATAACGGATGAAGGAGGTAGGATGAAGGAGGTTAGATGGAAGAGGTAGGATGAAGGAGGTAGGATGAAGGAGGTAGGATGAAGGAGGTTGGATGAAGGAATTTAGATGAAAGAGGTAGGATGAAGGAGGTAAGATGAAGGAGGTAGGATAACGGACGAAGGAGGTAAGATACAGGATGAAGGAGGTAGGATGAAGGAGGTTAGATGGAAGAGGTAGGATGAAGGAGGTAGGATAACGGACGAAGGAGGTAGGATAACGGATGAAGGAGGTAGGATGAAAGAGTTTAGATGGAAGAGGTAGGATGAATGAGGTAGGATGAAAGAGGTAGGATGAAGGACGTTAGATGAAAGAGGTAGGATGAACGAGGCAAGATGAAGGAGGTAGGATAACGGACGAAGGAGGTAGGATACAGGATGAAGGAGGTAAAATGAAGGAGATTAGATGGAAGAAGTAGGATGAAGGAGGTAGGATGAAGAATGTAGGATGAAGGACGTTAGATGAAAGAGGTAGGATGAAGGAGGTAGGATGAAGGTGGTAGGATAACGGATGAAGGAGGTAGGATACAGGATGAAGGATGTAGGATGAAAGATATTTGGAGCAAAAGTATGTAGTAAGATGATGCCAAGTCAACAAAACGAGTGTATATTTTACTCTTAGACTTCCTAGCGAGAGAGAAAATTAGAAGAGAAAGTGTGTGAAGCAGAAAAGAGACAGAAAAGAACAGAGAAAGAGAGAGACAGACAGACAGAGAGAGACAGATAGAGAGAGAGAGACAGATAGAGAGAGAGAGACAGATAGAGACAGAGAGAGAAACAGAGGGAGGGAACAAAGACTGATTAGTGTTTGTTTTCAAGCAGCTCCTTGACCAATAAGAACGCAGCGGCCCCAGCATGCACTGGGACATTCACCAAACATCCCATAACACTCTCAGCCAGTCAAGTCCCCCCCCACCCCTCTCACCACCCCCCCTGCCCGCCAAGACTACTTCACCCCCTCGCCCCAAAACACACACACACACACAGACAGTCCTCCAGTGCAGTCAAAGCCCAGCAACATCGCTTGGCTCTGGGCCAGAACAGCTCAAATGTGTCCCCACTAAACCATATGGACACATCCAAGCCTAATCTAACGGACACTGCTACACACACACACACCAGCCTGAACCCGGGAACAGCTAGACAGTGTGCCTGTGTCAGAGCCAGCAGAGCAGTGACCATCTGACACACTGTAACCTGAATCCATTAAGACCGTGTGTGTCTGTGTGTGTGTGTCTGCCAAGGTGGGAGCTCCGCCCTCAGGAGTTCAGCTGGCGTCCAGTTACATAAGCGGGCCGGGCTGGGCAGCAGCAGTCAGAGATGTTCCGAGATGTTCAAGTGACGATCCACCCCCCCCCCCCCCCCTCCCCCGGTCACTCTGAAGAACGAGCGGCTATTAGCGTTAGCCGCTAATTAGCCTTTCCGTCCGTTTCGCCCCCCCGACCCAGTGTGCGGGCGTCCGAAAGTTACCGCGGCAACACAGGTGCACACTGGCACCGACATCTCCCTCTCTCTCATCTTCCTCTTTCTCTTGTGTTTGTCTCTCTCCGCTTCCCTGGTGGTTCTCTCTATTCCCGCTAATGGAGAAACAAAGACAGGCAGCCTTGAGTCAGCACAGCTATCTGGGGAAGGCAGGTGGGGAGTTGGGGGTGGGAGTCCACCTCTGACGTAGCCCCATAGCCCTCCCTCAGACCAGCTTTGAGGAGATGAAAGGTGGGCCTCAGAGACCGGTGACAGAGACTCTGGAGAGACCAGTGACAGAGACTCCGGAGAGACCAGTGACAGAGACGGGAGAGACCAGTGACAGAGACTCTGGAGAGACCAGTGACAGAGACTCTGGAGAGACCAGTGACAGAGACTGGAGAGACCAGTGACAGAGACTGGAGAGACCAGTGACAGAGACTCTGGAGAGACCAGTGACAGAGACTCTGGAGAGACCAGTGACAGAGACTCTGAAGATACCATTGACAGAGACTCTGGAGAGACCAGTGACAGAGACTCTGAAGAGACCAGTGACAGAGACTCTAAAGAGACCATTGACAGAGACTCTGGAGAGACCAGTGACAGAGACTCCAGAGAGACCAGTGACAGAGACTTTGGAGAGACCAGTGACAGAGACCCTGGAGAGACCAGTGACAGAGACTCTGGAGAGACCAGTGACAGAGACTCTGAAGAGACCAGTGACAGAGACCCTGGAGAGACCAGTGACAGACTCCGGAGAGACCAGTGACAGAGACTCTGGAGAGACCAGTGACAGAGACTCCAGAGAGACCATGTAACAGAGACTCTGGAGAGACCAGTGACAGAGACCCTGGAGAGACCAGTGACAGACTCCGGAGAGACCAGTGACAGAGACTCTGGAGAGACCAGTGACAGAGACTCCAGAGAGACCATGTAACAGAGACTCTGGAGAGACCAGTGACAGAGACCCTGGAGAGACCAGTGACAGAGACCCTGGAGAGACCAGTGACAGAGACTGGAGAGACCAGTGACAGACTCTGGAGAGACCAGTACACAACAGAAGAGGCATCAGGCCAGATCACATGCACATGTCCAAGTCGATCAGCATGTGACAAAAACAGTGACCCATTCTGAATCCAATCCTTTCAAATTAAAGTTTATTTTTCTTTTCTCCATTCCCCTGCACGTCTTTCCTCCTGGTAAGTTCCCTGTGCCCCCCAGTGGCCAATCACAGCAAATGCAGCAGTTTGATCAACTTGACAATTTATGGATTAAATAACTATGTGTTGTGTATGATTCATGACAGATGTATCTGCAAATCACGCTAGGACTGGACCTGAGGCAAGGCTTTCAGCCTCTGTTAAACTCACTAAGCTACAGTACACACACACACACACACTGTAGGCCACACACACATCCACAGGCAGACACACACACAGGCAAAGAATTTGTCTTCTCAGTGTCTCAAATAGCTTTTCTTCAGTCCGACACACTTGGATAGGCGCTAAGCGTGCAGTAGCTCTCTCTCCCTCTTCCGAGGGATGGAGGGATCACCTCTCTATCGCTCTCTCACTCTGAAACCCTGGCTCAGCTGGCCGAGGGAGAGCTTGTCACGCCACACCAATGTCCCCGGTGTTTCTGGTCATATTAGCTCCCGGTTCACAACAATCCGCACATAAATCGTACTCATTCCCCAGTCTGGTGCCAGTGTTTTCTCTCTTGCGGTGCATTTTTGAAGGATGGCAGGCCGAATGTTAATATCGAAGGATTTTGGAGGTATTTCAGAACAAAGAGCGCACCTCCTGTTGCTCCTATGATAGACAGCTCATTCATACAAGCATGGCTTCTGCCCTCCATTCCAGCCCCGGCCCCAAGCCTTTAATTAAGACTGGCTTAGGCCCGATTGCTCTTGACACACCAGGGAGTTTCCTGAGAGCCAGCCCACTGAAACCCCCCCCCCCCCCCCACAACATGGGGATAAAATCCACCTACAGGCCTCCCTCCCCCACTCCCGTCGCTCTCTCCCTCCTCCCTGCGTCCCACCCCCATCCCCTCCGTGCAATTCTTCATCTTACCCCTCCCCTCCGTCCTCATCCATCAAACTCAAACCCGAGCGCACACACACACACACACACCTGCGGCACGCACACACACAACCTCCAGACCAAAACAAGATTGCGTGGGGACTGTAATTAAAAGCCAGTCTTCGCAGGGGTTAAGGAATCACCTGTATAATAAGCTTTGGCTGCTTTCCATGAAAGTAGTCTTTAACTCCTTCAGTCAACGCCATCTCTGTTTGTAAAAGCCACTGACCACAGGGTGACAGGCAGGGCAGTACCTGACAGGACCTTTACAAGCTAGGCAGCTCAACCGTAGCCCCCGGCTACCAGTCTACCACCCCAGGTCTTTCTAGAAGGATCCTAGGACTGGCCAGCTATCGTAATAAATATTCATTCAGCAGACGCTCCTATCCAGAGCGACTTAAAGCAAGTACAGGGACATTTCCCCCTGAGGCATGTAGGGGGGGGAGGAAGTGCCTTGCCCAAGGACACAACATCACATAGCCACAGCCGGGAATCAAACTCACAACCTTCCGATCGTGATCCCAACGCCTTAACCGCTGAGCCACCTGACTCCCATCATCCTCCGCCCCGCACAAACCATCACACGGAGAGCGTACGAGGCTTAAGGTGCCAAGAGAAAACATGGAAGTCAAGGGCTGTCTGAAGGGGAGGGAAACGGGGAGTTAGGTGGCTGAGAGGTGAGGGTGTCGGGCTGGTCATCAGACGGTTCCCTGGTTCCAACCCTGGCTGTGCCATCATGACGTTGTGTCCTTGGGCAAGGCCCTTCACCCTACTTGCCTGAGGGGGGAATGTCCCTGGTACTTGCTGTAAGTCGCTCTGGATAAGAGCGTCTGCTAAACGTCTAAATGTAAATGTAATAACACCACATTGTGATCGGTTTCGGGGATGGGCGCATCCAAAAGGGGCGGGGTGGAGCTGGTGGGTCACACAAACACGAGGAGGCGCGTGCGTGCGGAGGGAGAGCCGGCTGGAGCGAAATGTGGAAAAATCCAGAGAGAAAAGGGCGGATGAGCGGAAAGGGAGAGGGCAGGGTCGGAAACCAACCTCGGCCCACACCTCCGCCGAGGGTGTGATGGAGGGTGTGTGCGTGTTTCAGGGTGAACATGAGCTGCGCAGGCTGTGTTTGGTGTGGGGCGCGCGCGTGTGTGTGGTCCAGGGTGTGTGTGTGTGCGTGTGGGTTAGATGAGAGGTGACATCAGAGCCTCTTCCTTCCTGTTAAAGGGAGGAACATGGAAACTCCATCATTTATCACAAAATCATTTTTTTTAATGAAAATAAACCTTTCAGAACATTATCAGAAGGTAATAGCCAGTTACAAGTAACCAGAGAAACAAACTGATTGACAGACAGACCAAACTTCCCCAAGGCATGGGTACACAAAATTTATGTTGACACAGCCGGGGTTTGAACCAGGGACCTTCTGATTACCAACCAGACACTCTAACCGACTGTGCCACACGACTCCCCTGGTGTCCAGCAGAATAGGTGATGGGGCCCCAGGCTCCAGGGGCCCCCGGAGAGGAGGGTGGCAGTTTGAACGATGCAGCGAACATTCCACCAGGGGGAGGTCAAAGGTGAGAGGTCAGGAATACAGTAGAACTGGAGCACGGCTGGCGCCCAGACAGGAAGTCATTAGGCAGATTCCATTTCTACTTCCTGTGGTGTTTCCTGAAGGGAGCGTGGACTGGGCGTAGCGTGGTAGCACTGGAAATATCTGCTGAGTGACACAAGGTCAGGCGGGTCGAAAGCGGCACCAGTGCTGTTTGGACTGGCCGGGCTCACGGTCCACAAACGTTCTAAGCTCTTTCCATATTTGACATTGAATGACTTTAAAGCGAGAAGCTCCATGATCTATCCATCTCCACAACACTCTGCAATATGTTGACTCAGTTAAAGTGGGTGTGCTGGTTAAAAATAATAAGATACTAAATGTGTAGCTTTAGATACTCGGCGAGAAAAGAAAAATCGCTATCACTTTCCCATGAATGACATGGACGTTCGATTCAGCCTTGCGTCGCGCTGAACTTCAATCTGTATCGTCAACCATCCGTTAAATAACACATTCCTCCGATCTCCTCAAGTCTAGTGATGAAATATGGTAATACAGTGTTGCTGAATGGAGGTACTGACCAGCGTACAACTTTCCCACAAAGTTTATCCCAAGTTAGCTAGCCAGTGACCAACAGGCTTGATGTTGGGCTCAAAGAGGGGTGTTAGATGGTGTGGTAAGTGGTGTTACAGCATAAAAAACACTGAGTCTACTATGATTTAGTCGATCTACAGTCTCTAAGAACCTTTAAGCACGCTAGACTGATCGTACAGTCTCTAGTGTGAACAGCGAACTAGGGTGGGATTTGAGATTGAGTTTGGATGTTTCAACGACCAATGAACTCTCTAGAGATATGACTGTTTAGCCTGTGTTCTGCTCCTCACTTTCCCCAACCGTCCCTGGAGGAGGGGATCCCTCACTGAATTGCTCCTTCCAAGGTTTCTTCAATTTTTTCTCCCTAGTGAGTTCTTCTAGGAGTTTTTCCTCGTCTTCCTTGAGGGTTTAGGTTGGTTGAGGGCCAGTTCAATGGGCAGATGTGAAGCCCTTTTTGACATTGCTTGTAAAAAGGGCTCATTTAACCCATTCCACTGACTACAAAATGATGGAACGCATCTATGAACTAGGTCAGTGGAGCGTTTGGAAACTGTAACCTTTCAAGAATGAGCTTTCCTCCCATGGAGGAGCAGAGGAAAACAAACAGGGCCAAAAAATCCACGCCTAAGACTTAGGGAGTCAGGTGGCTCTGCGGGTTAATTCATTGGGCTCATGATCAGAAGGTTGTGATTCCCGGCTGTGGCTATATGACCTTGTGTCCTTGGGGCAAGGCACTTCACCTTACTTGCCTCAGGGGGGAATGTCCCTGTACTAGCTGTAGGTCGCTCAGGATGAAAGAGTCTGCTGGATGAATATTTTCTTTATCACGCCAATCTCACCCCATCCCGCCATCTCGGCGTCTTCTCCTCTCTCTCGGCCTCCTCCCTCCCTCTCATCCCTCCGTCCATGCAGCGGGCTAACTCGGTGGAACGAGAGGTCTCCGGCTGCATCCTGTATTTTCCAATTAGCACCTTTTAGAGACCAGCTGGGCACATTCCAAACCGTCGGGGGGGGGGGGGGGGGGGTGAGGGGTGGCCTTTGCATTGCTTTCCGAGGACAAAGTCATGGCTCGAGTACTTTTCATGCGCAAAAGTTTGGCGCGACTCAACGCCGGTCGCTAGCAGGACGCCGCCATCGCTAGCTGCAGGTCTTGTCGCGCCGGAGCGCCTCTCGTGACAGGACTTGCGGAGAGGGTTGGGACCTGTTCATTGATCTGGTACCACACACACACACACACACACAGTCAAACAGACTTGAGACAGGGAGTAGTCCCTCGTTTTGTTGAACTGTCAACCCATACCACCCCCGCCCCGGGTCCGATATTGATCAAATGATACGTTTGCAAAGCCCCCAAACACAGGACCAGTGTGCACACGGTACGCAAGCGCCAACGTGATCTCTTCCTGCAACGTGCGAAGAGAAACTTTTAGCTCCTGGTCCGATCAATGTTCCTCCCCCGGAGAGAGACCAGCGTTGCTTATCGTTCTACCTCATGAAGTAGAATTTATTCATTGGCTTCGTTAACTTGATTTTTAATCAGTTGCACGGAATATTTTATGTGTATTTTATTTGGGTCCATTTCTTGTGCCCATTGAAATTCCATGCTATCAAAGAGCTGTTCCCTCTATTGATAGAGCTGGTGAGTTTTTTCTTTTTATCATTTTACTATTCCATTTGCTTTGCACATTAATGAACATAGCACTGGGTGCCTTCAGGCTCTGCTCTCTTTCTCTCTCTATCCCTTTTTTCTTTCCCTCTCTCTTCCCCTCTCTCTTTCTCTCGCCCTTCCCCCTCTCCTCCTCTGCCCCTCTCTCTCTATCTCTCTCTCTCCCTCCCTTTCCCCTCCACCTCTCCTTCTTTCCCCCCTCTCTACCTCTCGGACTGCATATAGCAGCATTTAGCTGTGAATTAATTTGCGTGTTTGGTTGTACCCTGCTGGGGTGTGATGCTGCTGGTGCATAATCAAAATCTGCAACACTACATATGGGCAGAAAGCAAGGCCTTGTGGGTATTTTCACAGCACTGTTCGGTAGCTGGGCAGAGGGAACCAAAGGCGGGAGGGTGGGGGGAGGGAGGGAGGGAGGGAGAGGAACGGACATGACAACTCCAAAACAGGGTAATGACACATCAAACCTGCCTGTGTGTGCGCCAGCGTACATTTCGGAGACATTTCCTGTCGGCTGCTTGCGTGTGTGCGTACATCCGTGCGTCCAAGACGTGTGTCCGACCGAGGGCACCGGAGGACACGCACCCCTGGTCTCGGCCCCTGACACCAGCAGCCTCTAACACGGTGTGCCTAATGCTCCTATTTAGTGTTTGGGGAGCATTAGCGCGTGGCGGCAGGTTTTGGGGAGGGGAGCAGCACCTTGCCCCACAGCTGTGGCCCTGGAGGACGGACAAAAGACCGGGAGGGTGGGAGGAGGGGAAGAGGTGGTGGAAGTAGCGCATCACTGAAGACGGCACTAACAGGCATGGCGCTTGGCCTGGGCCCCAGGTTCTAGCCCTGTCCTCTGATTCGCCGTGGAGACCTTGTGCAGGTTTCGCCTGGGCAGGGAGGACGCTGAAAGAGCGAGGGACCGAGAGACACCGACTACGGTTGGAGGGGGCCGGGGGGGACAGCCATGGGTGTAGGTTTAGTGTGGGGGACCAGTGGGTTCTAGTCCCCACCAATATTGTAAGATTACCAAATTGTCCCCACCGATACGTTAGCAAACTCCTTTGTGCGGCTGAGTGAAGGGTAGAGGGTGGGGGGGAACGTCCTCACCAACGCTGAAACCAAACCTACACCCTTGGGGACAGCTGAACATCATTACCACGAGTCCCTTAACGCTCTTCTCCTGAACCTGTTCTTCCTTTGTCAGCATATGTACGTTAATGGGCGGCCATTATGCATCGAGCAGTTTGCTAAACATTGCGTCACCTCGCTTTGCTATTTGGTGCTGTGACGAGCAAAGAGCACGGGATCTTGGGTATTAAAATCACAACACAATATAACCATTTTGTTGGATTTGGATTTGTCTTCGATACAGCTTTTTGTGTTAGTTCGCACCAAACTCCGACCCTGACTGAAGTCAACGAAAAATGTCAGTAGAAACGCAATAAAATGATTACGAAAACACCCAAATACGCTCCAAATGATTCCAAAAAACAGAGGCCGGGAGAAACAAGACATCTTTTGTGCGCTTTGGTCTCTTTTCCCTGCTCTTTATTTGCAGCCTAATCCTTTGATGGGAGGGGAGTCCCTTTGTTATACTGGATACATCAAAGAAAGACCAGGGCCGCTTTCTGTTTGCCTGTGTCCGCAGAACGCTCAAATGAAAGGAACGATACGGATTGCAAAGTTTACTGAGGCAGCATGTCTGGGTGAAACTTACGAACACCTTCCATCGATTTGTGGGTTGGCGACGAACTGGGAGTGATGTCGGATTTAGAGTAAGCTTTAACCTTTCAGCAGTCCAGCAAATCCCATTCACTCAATCTTGTTTTTTTTATTATATATTTTTAATAAGAATGGCTTAGGGGCCAATTCATAACCCAGCTTTAAAACGTAACTCCGTAAGCTGTGCTGGAAAGCTGGCGTAATGGCATACACTTTCATCTTAAACACACAAACACACACGAACAAGGAAAAAAAAAAAACGTACAAAGAATATCCAGACACGTCTTCATGAAATGTCTGATAAGTAGCCCACATTAATCTATGAGAGCATTTAGCAGCTGTGGCTTATTTAAGGAAAATACAACTCCATTAGAGAGTGTTTGCAAAGGTGCTAACAGCGTTCACTTTGAATACTGCTCACCCAAGCCAAGAAAAGCTGTAATGAGTTATTTGCCGCCTGATCATCAGCCAGTAGGTGATAATTAGATGGGAATTTTAAGTCTTAAAAAAATAAAGGTTTGTTTGATCCAAACACGGCCCCCCCCCCCCTCCCAAATGGTCAGAGAGATTTCGCTGGATTTCTTACAGCACCCTGTAGTTTACGCAACCTACAGCAAGGCCGGACAAACACAGCGCCCCTCTCCGCTGCGCGGTGCGGTCATCGCTTAAGACCGCACACTAAAATTCGCGATCGCAGGGTTAACAACGACGACAACCCGATAAAAAGGTCCCCCCCCTTTACGGCATCTGGGTTTCGCCGTTCAACAAAGAGCGCAGACATCTTTCTATTATCTTAGTAATGGGGGATAACTGGAGAGTTTTGCGCAACAACGCCTTTCATGTTTTAAAGGGAATACGACGCATGTATCCCAGCTGTTTGGAGTAGCGTGAGGCGGTGCTTTGCTTGGGGAGCCCCGGTGAGGCTTGTGAAACAGCGGAGTGGCTGGGGCCCAAAGACAGACGAGCTCGCAGATGGAGGGGTGGAGGGGGCCGGGGTGGTGGGCGGCCTATCCCGGGGTCCGTATCAATGACGAGGGGCCTGTTATGAAATGGAAAGGAAAATATTTGGAGTTTGGGACTTCACAGCAAAAATAGGAAAACGAGCCCGCAGTATCCATCCACAGCGCACACAAAGAGGAACTTCCCTTGTTCCACCCAGTGTCCGCGCCTACGCACGCACGCGCACACACGCACACACACACACAACCTACGTCAGGGGAGACAAATCCAAAATATCCACTGGTTTTAATTAGACCATCAAACGCTTCACTGCTGACCCGTTTCCTGACTGTGTGTGTGTGCGTGTGTGGGCGTGTGTGTGCGCGCACGCTTGTCTGTGAAGGTCCAGAGTTCTCAAGTCACTACAATAACACCTACCAGGCCATGGAGATTTTCACCATTTAGAATCTGTCATGCCTCGACTACCATTTCCCAATAGTAAGAACAAATCCGTGCTCACATCAATCACACGCAGGCAAAAAAAGAGAGATGTGGAACTGACTCTCCATTCGACATTTAGCAGGCCCTCTTATCCAGAGCAACTTACAGCAAGTACAGGGACATTCCCCCCTGAGGTAAGTAGGGTGAAGTGCCTTGCCCAAGGACACAACATCATGAATGGCACAGCCAGGATTTGAACCAGGGAACCTTCTGATTACTAGCCTGACACCCTAACCACTCAGACACGACTCCAATACTACATACTGTGTACATACTCTCCCCCCAGTATATTCTCACCCAAATATTCGATTATTTGTATTCTTCTGTACTCTTCAAAGTTTTTATATACCCCTATCCATGTAGAGGTATCGCTTACTTTTTATTTGTATACATTTTTTAAGTTCCATATATGTTCTTAGTTTCTTCCATCCAGCCACAATAAATTCTGTGTTTGTGCAACTTGCCCGAAGAATAAAAACGAATTCTGATTCTAAATTCTGACTAAAGAGCCAATGAGGAGGCCAGGGCTGGGAGTGTCTCCAGGTGAAGACAGGCTATCGGGCGACTCGCCCGGCTAAGAGCCACACTGCACAGCCAAGCCACGATGTCTCTGCCAAGCGATTAGAGAAAGCCCATTCACAGGTGAGACAAGGACGCTGGTCTCCGTCTTGATAAAAAGATAGCTAGGCTAATACCAGCTAGCCACACACATTTTCAATCACTAACCCCCACCCCCTCAAAAACAATCCTAAGGCTCCTGAAAGTGGAGAGAAAAGGAAATTCATCAGAAAGCGATGTTTTTTTGTTGTTCGGTGTAAGCAGCCTACAAATTAAGTCAGCTTAGAACGAAGGAGAACAAGGGATTCCCTTCCATTCAAGAGGAACATCTAATGAGTTCTCCAGGAGGTCAAAGAGCGTCGTCTCCAAATAAAAGAATCTCAGTTCAAGTTACAGTACAAAAGTGACTTTAAACAAGTTACTGTATTTTCTGGACTATAAATTGCTCCGGAGTACGAATCGCACCAGCCAAAAAATGCACAATGAAGAAGAAAACAACATATATTTATAAGTTGCAATTTTGGGGGGAAATGTATTATATAAAATCAGAGACCAAGAACAGACATTTAATCTTGAAAGGCAAGTTCTTGAAAGGCAAGTTCTTGAAAGGCAAGTAAAAACAATAGAATAGAGGACAACAGGATAGATAGATGTGTGAGTTCAAATCTACACTGCGTGAGTTATTTTTCCGGTTACTTCCATGCTAGTGTCAGTTTGTTAGCCTTCTCATTAGTACATTTTGAAGCTTTAGTCAAACTTTTGTCGCATAGTTTTTTCATCCTCGGTGTCGTTCAGTCAGTGTCGGTGAAAATAACGAACACGTGAAATGATATATTTTAATATACAAGTCAAGTCACAGCACAGTGTCGGTGAAAATAACGAACACGTGAAATGATATATTTTAATATACAAGTCAAGTCACAGCACCAGCCAAACCATGAAAAAAGAGTGACTTAAAGTCTGAAAAATAAGGTGCATGACACACTCTATAAACGACTTTTGTACACAGTTTACAAGATACAGTACAGTCTACAAAGTATAGTGTAGCTTATAGACTGTAGCTTATCTACAAGCCAAGGGGCACAAGCTATGTAATACTGTGAACAAGCTACAATGCTGACTAGCATCCAAGCACCAGTGTTCCAGCTACAGTGTGACATCTGCAGTACACAAGCTGCAGTCTATCATTTACACCTTACACTAAGCTGGGTTATGACTGGACTAGATTCTAGGCAACGTCAGTTTCTTCCAAGATCACAATGACTCTTATTGAGGGACTTGTGAGCTTGTCGGTCTTTTCTACATTTACATTTATTCATTTAGCAGATGCTTTTATCCAAAGCGACTTACAAGACAGAGCTTTTACAAAGAGCATCAGTCATTGAGCATAGCAACGTGATAGACCCCGAACACAGTGGGTTTTTTAGATCGTGAATCATACATCATGAGAACCAATAAGTGTCAAGAGAAGAACTATGAAAGCATAACACAACGATTGGGAACATAAAGCAAGAGATACAACAACAACAACACTGGCAAGTCACCATATGGGGACCAACAAACAGTTCTAAACAACATTAGATTATGTGAAGTGCCATACTATTCCTAAGTGACATAAAATTATCCAAGTTTCTCTCTCTTTCTCTATGTGTTCTAACTGATTTATAACACCTGTCCACGCTGTGAGGCATACGCTTCATATGGTTCTTCCCTTTGGCACTTGTTTGGTTTCTCACAAGGTTATGCTTCATGTTCTGGCTACCCGCAATGTTCGGGGTCCATCACGTTGTTATGATCAGTGACCGATGCTCTTCTGTAAAGCTCTCTCTTTGGATAAAAGCATCTGCTAAATGAAGAAATGTAAATGTAGACCGCAGGAGCGAGATCCCCGGGCTAATGGAGGAGGTATAGATCAGCTGTAACATGATTTATTTGCGTCATGTAGGGTAAGCATTGGGTATGAGCTTCGCTCCCACGTCCAACAATACAACAATCCCCCCCCCCCCCCCCCCCCGACACAACTTGATCATCCGCATAAGACAGTTCAGTTCTCACGTCTTCCCTCCCACAGGGTCATCTGCGGGTCACCAGGACTAAGTACACCCCCCCACCCCAGTCCCTGTCCCCTAACTCCCCCCCCCCCCCCCCCCCCCGAACCTCTACTCCCTCTATCCTTACACCTTCCAGCGTAATTCGCCTGGCGGCTTTCTCTGCATCCCTAAAACCCCACCTCCGACCCTCTCATCTCCTTAACACACGACTAATCAGCCCGTGATTACAGCTGACGTCAGACCCCCCCCCCCCGCCACCCCCCCCCGCCACCCCCTCCCCCCTCCCCCCACCCCCCCTTCTACGCTCTGTCAACCTTAGGAGACAAAAAAAAACTACTGTTGTCTGTGCGTGTGTCTTGTGCATGTCTTAATATCCTGAGCCTCCGGAGCCACGCTACCCTGTACGCTGTTGTGTTGACTTCTCCCCTCTTCCGCTGTCCACTGAGTGCTTTGACGGGGGTAAGCCAAGCGAGGGAGTGTCTTGGCCACTGTTGGCCTGGGTTAAATCACTGCTAGGAATGGGATTAGCGGGGCTGGAATGCCAGGGTAATCACTCATTCAATGACGGCCTGGAGAAAAGGCCTTCTTAAGGGGCAGGCCGGGGCCTTTTATATAGCCGGCCGCTTTGATTAGCGCTGTTTTTAAACCACATCCGATGAGTCAAGGCGTCCTCCCCCGCGTTTACTGGGGTGGCACCCCCCCCCGACCCCCCCTCCCCCTCCCCCCCCCCCCCTCCTCCCCTCTACTCTCCCCCCTGCATCCCCCTCCTGAGTTCCTGTAAATAAATGATGTGCGTCTGACTTAATGATGCCCAGACCAGACCAGGGAAGTCTAAACTAGGCTGGGCCAGACCAGACCAGGGAAGTCTAAACTAGGCTGGGCTAGACCAGACCAGACCAGGGTAGTCTAAACTAGGCTGGGCTAGACCAGACCAGACCAGGGAAGTCTAAACTAGGCTGGGCTAGGCCAGACCATAGTAGTCTAAACTAGGCTTGGTCAGTACAACCTAAGCTAACAAGATAAGGCCAGTCCTGATAAGTAATCCCAGGCCAGGCTATATCATATTATCAGACAATATTAGACATATCCCGCTGGACCAGGATGACACCATTTGGCCAGATCAAACCAGCTAAGACTCAAGCATTGTAGATCTGAGTAGACAGCATGGACTAGGGCTGTTCGTCTACTAAGACCAGCAAACACTATCATTCATTCCAGTCTGAAATATACAGGCCTCCACAGCACGTCTACAAAGGAAAGAAAATGTTTTCAAAATGATCCTATTTGGCCCCGTTTCTATCGACGTTTTAAAAACAGGAACATTTGAGCTAACGTGTTTAGGAGCGCACGCTTCATTTATGACACAGTCTGAGGGGTTGAACACCGCTGTGTTAAGGACGCTCATCGTGTTCATCTGTGAAAACAATCTTTTTTTCGTTCGTTAGAGGTATTATTTAAAACGGCCTTTGCTGCGGGTATAATGTCCATTCAATCAATTCGGAACTCGTACGCGCAAACGTTTAACCCCCAGAACGCCGTTTTGGTCTTACGACAAACTGCCGGTGTAGTGTGAAAACTTGAGGGTTGTTTCGTGTTTTTGTTTGGTCTGGCGTCCTCCGTGACGAGAGTTTATGTTGTTACACGAACAAAATGAGTCTACACACACCAAAGATTCTTCTCAACAACAGCAAAAAATCTCCATCTCACCAGACTTTCCCGAAATGAAACAGCGTGTGGAAAGGTCTTCCTGGGAGATGGTCCTCCTCCACAGGAGAGAGAAGAGCGAGAGAGAGAGACAAAAAGAGGGGACCCCTAAAGAGACAAGAGACTCGACTTCCTCGACAACCCGCCTGCTTGGGACGGTTGTTTCCAGTTGCTAGGTATAAGAGGCCATCATAAACCCTGGGCCGGAGGAAACAGGATAAGAGCTTGAGCCAAAGCTGTAAAAAGCTCTCTGGGAAACTTGAAAGCCACACAAATGAAGTCTGCCTCTGCCATCTGGAAACACTAAACAAACAAACCGTGGCAGCCAAACAAACACGACACGGAGAGAGGGAGGGATAAAGAGAGAGAGGGAGAGAGGGAGGGAGAGAGGAGAGAGAGGGAGAGAGGGAGAGAGAGAGAGAAAAGAGAGAGAGAGAGAAAGAGGGAGAGAGATGGACAGAGATGGACTGAGAACGAACCAAGGAGAGAGAGAGAGAGAGAGAGAGAGAGAGAGAGAGAGAGAGAGAGAGAGAGAGAGAGAGAGAGAGAGAGAGAGAGAGAGAGAGAGAGAGAGAGAGAGAGAGAGAGAGAGAGAGAGAGAGAGAGAGAGAGAGAGAGAGATGAAAACACACCTAGGCCACGTGTACGGCCCGCTAGGGGCGAGCCATGAGGAGAAGGGCCCCGTAAGGGCCCCCGGAATAAGGACTGCTTGGACAACGGGGGGTGAACCCCTGGCTCTGATGGCAGCAGAGCCTGTGCGTGCGATGCCCGACGGACGGACGGCGGTGTGTGGGCGCAGGTGTGTGTGCGCCCCGGTGATAAGCTCACGTAAAGGGATAGAAGGTAGCTCGGAGGACAGGTGGAGCAGATTTAGGACTCAAAATATCCCCTGTCACCTATTCACTTTCTCTTTACCCCCCCCCCCCCCCCCCCCCCCCCCCACGCACACGCACACATCACCACACCCTTTTCCCTTCCTAGTCTGCAGGGTTCCATTCCACCCCCCCCCCCCCCTCCCCCCCCATTTACATGAGCCTCTCCCTGGGAAACCCGGTCCATTATTAGCTGTCGTCTTATTGCTTATGTTCTTTTAATATTGCATTTGCATGGCCATTAAAGTCTGGTGCACAGCTTCCGAACCACGAGGACGATCATTTTAATACCCTCGTCCTGCGAGTAGCCTAGTATTTTATTAGACGGTAGCCTTAGCACACAGCATTGGTAATTCATGAGATTAAACAGGGGAGGGTGGGGGCAGGGCATTTAACATCACCATATAATGGTCTCCTTAATTCCCTCCTTGTAGTCGGACCAGGAGGATTTCTTTTTTCAATAAATCACGTGCAGATTCTTTCGAAAGATGTGTAAAATAAAGATTTTCTTGGGTGGAATTCGGTGGCTCATAGAGTAAACAGCTGGGTTGAGTTTTACCTGCTGATGCTGTTGACAGTTGGAGCAAATAAGACGAGCCAATCAATGAAATGCTCTGACCGGCTCTCATTAACAAACACCAGTCAGATAGGCGATGGAAGTTTCCCCCCCAGAACATTCTAGAACGAAAGGAGACATCTCACACAGATATACACAAATAACACACACACCGACAGGCGCACACACATGTACGCAGTTAAAGCACACCAACCCCTCCTTCACAACGCGCTCTTCTGCCCACATCGCTGTCAACACTGACACCAAGGGGTCAAACAAAGTACTGCATCAATTTGCGATCGCTGACATTTTCCGACTACAGGAAGAAACCTACAGAGAAGCACACAAACACACACGTGTGCAAACACGCACAGGTATAGCAGTTAAAGCGTCACGCCAAGCCTAGTCAACAAACACAGTGTGCTGTAAACTCCGCTCTCGAACTCATTAAGTTTGCGTGTGTGCGTGCGTGCGTGTGTGTTTTCCTGTACTTCACACAGGAAATGCTGGGTGAATTAGCCCTCACCGCCCTGGCACAGGCCTCGCCAAGTCACCCTGGCGGACAGCCAGCCCAGGTGGCGTGGGAGGACGAGCAGGAGAACGAGACAAGCACGGCCCTGACAGAAACGGAGGGAGAGAGCAGGGGAACAGAGAAATATAGAGAGATATGGTATTTTATATAACATATTACATATATAGAAAGAGAGAGAGAGACAAAAAGAGAGAGAGAGAAGACAGAGGCAAGTTGAGATTCTTCTTCTCTAACACCGTCCCTGACCCCCATGACACGGTTTTGGAGGACAATAGGAAATTTTTCCACGAAGAGGTAACTGGCTCCTACCCTTAAACACCCCCCCCCCCCCCCCCCACACACACACACACACACACACACACACACCTTACCCTCAAACACTACCCCCCTCTCCTCCCTTTCCCCCTTCCCCCCACAGACTCAGGAGGGCAGGCAGACAGACCGAGTGACGGCCTCGCCCAGGCGAACCTGGAAGTAATCAGCAGCGGGGCCCACACACGCGCTCCTCCGCCTGCTAGCCTGCAAGCGGTAAGTGGGCTATACAGTACCAGGGCCGGGCGCTCGTCTTCCAGGGGGCCATTAGCGGATCCTAATCATGCCTACAGAGCATGTTCCAATACAGTGGGGCTAAATAGGCCTTTATCCCTAGCCACTGAGGCTTGGGTGGGCTTTACACAAGAGGTCAATGTCTCAGCATTCAACCTAAATGGGTTGCCATAAAAAGGGCATTACTGATGTTCACAGGAATTAGCTTTAGGAATGCAAACTGGTGAAACATGCCAATAAGGATGCTTACGGGAGGAGAGGCAGACTGTGGTTGTACAGTAGAAGTCTGGCTAGGTGCGGGAAGGACGGTGAACAGAACCAGATTGACTGCTAGGCCAAACTATGGTTGCACAGTAAAACAGGAGGAGCCATTTGTACTGACAGCCAACCCGTGGAAAAAAAAATATTGGCGTAGACCTCCTTCATCTAGGCGTGTTCTTTAGTAGAAAAGGTTTCTGCGTTAGTCATCAAAACGCTGTTTTCGATGTTTTGACTCCACGCTGAAAGCCATTCTCAGTCAATGGTCCAAGAACTCAGATATTTCACTTCCGTGCCCTTAAAGACAAAGTACGGATTATCGGCCGGCGGCGAACATTTCAGCGGCCTCGCGCTGGCGCTCGCTGACCCCCCGAGGAGGGTCCGGTTCTGTTTCCCTGTCACGACCGCTTCATCCCAGCTCGACCGTTGCCCCCGCCCCACCACCACCCCACCTTGGCGTTCCATCCTCCGCCACGCTCAATCTCTTAACCACATAAACCAGCCGTCAGCCGTCAGACCCCCCCCCGCCCGCCCCTCGCCACCCCCACCCCCCCCCCCCCACCCCCCCCAGCCCGCACACACCTCTCCCAGCCCCCACGGCCGCCCCCCCCCTTCCAGAACAAGATTCTTTTGTTGCATTGTTCGCACATTCCTCCAGCGTGGCCGTGTTTGTACAGATGCGCTCCCATGTGCTCTCGGCGGAGGCCTGGAGGAAAGGCCTGCCCCCCCCCGGCCCCAGAGATGGGCCCTGTGATCAAAGGCACCAGGGGCCAGAGGAGAGGCACTTGTTTTGGCCTGGCTGGGGTTTTTCTTTCTTTTTAGGGGGGTGGAGGGGATGGGGACTGGGGGGGACTAGCAGACTAGCAGGGTAGGGAAAAAGGGGTGAGGAGGTGGGGAAAGGGGCGGAGGAGGGAGGGCGGAGGGACCAGGGGTAACAGGTCCATCTGTCGGCCGTGCGGATCCGCTCGTTCGGCCGTCGCAGGGCGTTCCTCCCCCCCCCCCCCAAACCCTCCCAAGAATCTCCCTCTTTCTTTCCTCCCTTCTCCCTCTCTCTGTCCTCCTTTCTCCCTCTCTCCTCTCTCTGTGTCTCTCTCTGCGCTGTCACTTTGACCCCCCCCCCCCCCCCCCCCCGTTTACTCAGCTGGTTCCCCAGCCCTTGGCCCAGTCCGTGTTTTCACACAGCAACATGTGTTAACTTAATGCTCTGTAACACATTTCAAAGGCTAGCTTAGCAGGGTCAACAACAGGTAATAGAGCGATTTATTGATGTACTGACTCGGAGAAGAAGGAGAAGAAAAAAAAAGGGGGGGAAAGAGAGAGAAAGAAGGAGAACGTGTTCCCTCGACGAGCGCACCGACGTGTTCTCCAATCACGTGTCCGAGGTCGTTCCATCAAATTCAAACAGACAAAAGAACTGATTATCCTCTTTCGGGCCTGAAGGTCCAATCTGTTTGTGTGTGTGTGTGAAAAAAGAGCAGAAACTGCTTTAGTTCTTTGTCTCCTGCAAAATAATAACAACATACTTATTTGCCAGCCGCTTCGATCTAGACCTCGTCACACAATAGATTTGAGCGCTGGAAACTCTCGAACAGTCCCAACGCTCCTCCGAAGGGTTATTCCTGTCCACGCATCAGGGGAAATCACCAGCCATCTTGGGTTTAATGTCTTTATATTCGTTTGGGTGTCCCTCAACTGCCACTAAGGCAAGCGGCTCATCTCTTCCTCGTCAGAACTGAAGTCTAAGCAGATGTCAGGACAGGAAATGGATCAAATAAAGATCATTAGATGGCCAGGAAAAAGACCAGCATCCTGTGAACTGTGACTGGACACAGCCTTCCTGCCTGACTACTTATATCAGGGGGGCTGATACTTGCCTACTTGGCTAGTACACATAGCTAAATCCAATGTACTTATTTTTGAAGTGATGTGTTAGATTTTAATACAATGGATAAAGTTTAAAATGACATTTTCTGAAATGTCTAATCTGTGCTAATTGTGCAAAAAAAACAACAACACCTATTGGTTTCTCACAATGTATGTTTCATAATCTATATGTTTGGGGTCTATCGCATTGCTATGCTTAGTGACCGATGCTCTTTTGTAAAGCTCTCTCTTGTAAGTCGCTTTGGATAAAAGCGTCTGCTAAATGAATCAATGTAAATGTAATTATTGGCATATGATGCATATGATCAAGACATTCAAACTGATGCTCACTATCGAATGGTTCTGCCAAGGCCTGGTCGATGGGAGAACGGAGTTGTTTTTCTGCCAGACAGGATTAAGGCCACCAACCAATGAGAAACGGAGGTGTTGACACATTGCTGTTGATTCAGCCCTCATTTATTTATCTACGGGAAGCCCCAAAGGCCAAACCCAGCTTTGCGCCCACACAGACCAGATGAATGGAGGGTCCGACTTCGGAGCATTTGAAACAATCTTCATCCATGTGTAGCCACAGTGAAGAGATACTCAATATATATATATATATATGTCTATATGTGGTCTATATGTCTATATGTACATGTGGTTCACATTCGAGACAGGAACCACTTCATTTAACCGCATGCTTTTTTATTCAATAGTTTTTTTTATATTGTACTATATCATGCCCCCCCTTATTGTTATTACCCTGCAATTATGTGTGAGGTACTTTACCCTGCTGCTGTTGTGAACTGCAATTTTCCCCCCTGGGGGACAAATAAAAGGTTTTCTTTTCTTATCTTATCTTAAAACGGATCAACTCTCGGACATGAACTCTAACGGAGTTCTCTCAGTCCGTAACTCCAAATCCATAAAAAGTTATGAATTGTTTTTTTTTCCATATCAAATCAACGTTTATTTGTATAGCCCTTTTTACAAGCAATGTCACAAAGGGCTTCACATATGCCCATAGAACTGCCCTTCAACCAACCTAAACCCTCAAGGAAGACAAGGAAAAACTCCCAGAAAAACTCACTAGGGAGCAAAAAAATGAAAGAAACCTTGGAAGGAGCAATTCAGTTAGAGATCCCCTCCTCCAGAGACAGTTGGTGAAAGAGAGGAGCAGAACACAGGCTAAACAGTCATATCTCTAGAGAGAGTTAATAGGTTGTTGAAACATCAAAACTCAATGAGAATTTGCACAGAATCAAATAAATCGAACAATTCTTTCGTTAATTGGCCACAGCCACGTACAGCAATTGACATTACAGGAAAGACAACCCACAAAATGTGTAGGATGATCGTTCGTATCCTTCCTTTTTTACTGTTTTGTCTCTGGTTCCAGTTTCCACGCTCAAAGGTACTTTGAAAAAAAAAAACATCTGACTAAAGCTACGAGGCCCAGTTACAAGCAGGCACCAGGGTGCCTTAACTGCCAAGCAGTCAGTGTGAGGAACCATCACAATAACAACCATCACAATCGCAGGAGGCACATTACAGCATCTGGGACGAACTGGAGGGAGAGAAAAAAAATCACCTTTCATTGACGTAAAAGGACACTTCAAACCCCAGTGAATCGAGACACGCCGAGTATCTGCACTGCTTAATGCTGTTTCTCTTAATTGAAAACGTCATAGGGGTGCAAATACTACGTTTGTGTGTGTGTATGTGTGTGTGTTTAAGATTCTTGTACTGGAAGGGGAAACTGCCCATTAACTTATCAGGCTTGGTCTCTGGCTTCCTAATTGACAACCTCCAGGCTGCTTTCATCACTGGTTGACTTAATAGCGGCGGCGGCGGTGTGTGTGTGCGTTTCCTCTGGGATGCGGTCTCATCTCTGACACGAGGGTGTTTCTGACGCTGAGCAGTCTGCCGCCAAGACCGGAGCTGCTGCTCCAGGCCGTCCATAAAACAGGCAGCGCGCATTCCTCCTCTCCCTCCATCTCCTCCTCGAGCGGCTATTAGGCCTTGTTAACCACGGAAAACACCAGAGCCCAAACATAGGCAGGGAAAAGCATCGTGCACCGCTTAAGCCATACGGGAAAACAGGCGTCTAAGAGCAGCCTTAACATTTTCGGTTTGTTCACGTTTTGATTGCTAGCAATGTCACATAGGGCTTCACGTACGCCCACAGAACCGCCCCTAAACCAACGTAAACCCTCAAGGAAGACAAGGAAAAACTCCCCGAAAAATGGTGTCAATAATATTAAATACGTGAAAAATCCCAAGTCTATACATTCTCCATAGAATATGAATTAGCCCAAGTAAACGAGAAGACCTCTTTAATCAGAAGTGTTGCTGATCAAAAATGTCATGAGGACCTCATTTAACCTTAAAGCAATACAACCATGTGTGTGTGCCGCTGTCTCATACACAAACAGGCACACACAAACACAAATACACACACCCACACACACCCCCCCCACACACACACACACACACACTGGCGTGACATTCACTTCACACCGAAGATTCGCAGGGTCGTCAGAGAGCCTCTGGTTATTCATCTGCCTTGAGTTAGAACCACCTGGCTCTCCTCCCCTGATGACCAATAGGGGAGGATTACCGCAGCCTTAAAGACACAGACTGCTTTGTGATTCACATGCCAACTTTTTGAAGTCCCTCATTAAGATAGTCCTGAGAAATGAAGCACAGATGTACTAAAACAACAGTACAGTACAAGGACACATCCTATCCAAGAGTGTACACAACGCTCTAATTCTGTCGAATGCAATGATATCTATTCAATATTTTGTATGAACCACCAGTCAAAGGTTTGGATGCATTTTGCCATTTGTTTGAATGGGAGGGTGTGTCCAAACTTTTGACTGGTATTTATGCATTAGACACATCCTTCGATGAATCTAAGTGTACAGTTTCACATGCAATCAAGTGAATGTCTTAAATGGAACTTCAAACCTTCGACTTTGTGGCATTCTGCACTACTAGTGGCCTGATCTTAAATTAACTGGATACATCTGAATAATAATACGAGCCCAGGATATACAGGGTTTCCCTATAGAACTACAGTGTATGAATACCATTTATTCCGCACATGTAGAAGGACTACAGCAGTGGTCTCCAATCCTGGTCCTC
Source organism: Protosalanx chinensis (assembly GCA_030340685.1). Lineage (NCBI taxonomy): Eukaryota > Metazoa > Chordata > Actinopteri > Osmeriformes > Salangidae > Protosalanx > Protosalanx chinensis. The sequence goes on from CM059319.1 coordinate 14,206,832, forward strand.
GAGGGCCGCTGTCCTGAAGATTTTAGATGTTTCCCTGCTCCAGCACACCTCCACAGAGCTTGATAACGACGCTTCATTAGAATCAGGTGTGTAGGAGCTGGGAAACATCTAAAACCTTCAGGACAGCGGCCCCCGAGGACCAGGATTGGAGACCCCTGGACTACAGCATTGTTCCTGAACGCTTTTAATATCATTCCCATATTATTTCCCATCAAGCGGGTTACCATACTTCTCTATGCTGTCGCACAACCTTTCAGATGACCTCAGGAATTAAATACAGGCTACTGTTTAAAAAATGTGTCCAAAATGTATACAACTTCCTTGACTGTTTTAGGGTGACAAAGGCTGTCAGACATCAAAACATCACGCCATCATCATAATAAGCTTACATAAATAAATACACATTCAGCAGACGCCTTTATAGTAAGTACAGGGACATTCTCTCTGAGATAAGTGAAGTGCCCTGCCCAAGGACACAATATCACATAGGTACGGCCATGGTTCGAACTCACAACCTTCCACTCATGAGGCCCACACCTTAACCCGCTGAGCCATCAGCGCCAGTAAGTTTAGTACACCAGCCTAACGCGATATTGCGAAATCATTTACCAATCCAATGTCAGTGTGTTGCCGACCGTAAAATAATCAGTGGTCGTGGTCATCTTATGTAGATTGCATGCAGCCTATGAGACGTTGCGTACTAAATGGCATCTCTGCATCCACGCTGTTTAACAGCCATTCGTGATAAGATCTATCAAGACAGTCCACATCGTGTATGGGGGTGCAAATCTGGACTTACTGAGGTGCAGCTCGTCTGACAGCTCGACTCATGTACAGCGCCATGTTTTTCTGACTACGTCATCGTGGGGCCTTCAAGTGATTGGTTAGAAGAATGCAAACGGAGGCCTCTGATTTGCTTTAAAAGGAAAGGGGGCGGGCATGAGCGATAGAGCGGCACATGGCTTGACGTAAACAGTGGACTGAAATTGTACTTGGCTCCACCGTCCTTGTATTAAAAAACTATTCAAATGTAGAACATTTACTTGTTACTTTTTTTTTACACACGCAAAAGATAATTGTTATAGAGGTAATGCCTCTTGAGGTGGGGGTGCGGGCTGCAAAGCTGGTGAACTAATTTACAAATGGAAATTGAGGTTTGCAGAGTAAAAAAAGAAAAGCTAAACACACTCCTGATTTCAAGAGACTTATTTTCCAACTCATATTTTCGAATTAGTCATGCAGACTAGGAAAAAGATTAGACTTCGTTCTGTTGACTGATTATTACATTTAATAGATACTATATTATCCAGTGAGTCTATTCATCAGCTGTGAGCCATGCAAATTCCTCTTCAGTGAGTTGATTACTTCGCAGATGGTCCTTCTCCACAGTCACTCGATGGCCTTCTGCTCACCAGAGAGAAATACGGACTGAGAGAGGGAGCTTAAAGCAGAGAGAGAGAGAGAGAGAGAGAGAGATGGGAAGAGATGGAATGGACATGGGAGAGAGAGAGAGAGAGAAAGAGAGAGAAAGAGCTTACAGCACCAGCACGGCACTTCACCCCAGGTGTCCCCTCTCTCAGCAGAGGTGAATTACGACCACTACCGTCAGCCAGGTCCGAGTGTGGAGCACAAATGACACGCAATATTTGCCATGATTAAGTCAGCAGGGGATTCGCTCCAAATGTCAGTATTCAGAGAACAGCTATTTCACCGCATGTGCACAGCTTGCCGAGCCCCACTGTACCTCCGAAAGACGTGAAAGACAAAAACAGACATCCAAAACAGCCTTGAGCTATGAAAAGTCCACAATCATTTTATTACGGCCAATACATTTCTCTTATAAGTAATGAACTGTGTGATGGGATATACTGCATTGTGGCCCAAAAATATACTACACCAAGAAACGGTTGTGTTTTTGTATATTTTATATTTTTCTATCAATTGGAAAACACATTTGAATTGCACCACTTAACTTACAAAAAAATACATGCATTGGCAAAACTGTTTGAGGAGTCACAGTTTAAAGATGGGTTTTCAGTCACTTTACAATGGTCATAACCGCAATGGAATACTGTTATTACTTGCAGAGGCTTACTTAGAATTCAATCAATACAGTCACTTTGCAAGGCACTGTAGGTGTTGTTGTGATGATGTTCCTAACCAACAGCTGTGTATTGATAAAGATATTATCCACAGTGACTTCCAGTGGCTTATAATGACTGATCATGTCTCTCTCTGCATCTTTCTGCACAGGACTTGGCCATATTCATCATCGACTTTGGGATTTCACTATTCTTTACCCCAATGGATGATAGACCACAGCCGGAATGATAAGCAGTGGATTCCCTTTACACATAACTGAAACATGAGAGATTTTTTCATGACCTCAGATACAAATGAATGTCATTTTTTAGAATACACAATCATTTTTAGCCTTCAAAGAAAACAATATGTTATCCTAGAAATTATTCTTGCCGTTTTATTTCACCATTTCTTGTCACAGACGGTTTTTCAGATTCTGTTTTCACAGTATTAAAATATTGTCAGTAGATGCAGAGGGATTTTTGGGAACCTTGCCACGAAAATTCCACTCATGGGTTACTTGGAAACCCCCTCCCCCCCTCGTTCATCGAACACAATTGTAGTCTACTAATCCAGTTTTGATAGCATTTGGCACACTTTCTTTGGATCACAGCAAGATGCTCAACTTCCATTCTGGTCTCCCCTAGGAACCCCTGAGCCCAAGAAAGCAGCCGACTCCAGGTCGTGCCAGACCAGAGGGGGGGCGGGGGTGCTTCTCTGCATCCTCATAAGCACCGAAAATTATTTTTTCGATTCAATACAGCCATCATCTCCACAGACACAGCGAGGTTCACACACGCGCACCCACCCATATATAAACACACACACAGACACAGGACGAAGCTTAAGCTATACTATTAGTTACGTTGGGTCGTTTGAAAATCCAACAACGTGCTTTAAATGTGGATTTTTTACCCCGTCAATCTCACATGTCACCATTATCTAACGACCTCCGTGTAAGGCGAGGGAATATCAAATTCGAGGTACAAAAACACATTTTCTTATCCGGATCCCCTCCGCTCCATCCCTGATCCGAATGGACAAAGCATCACCAGGACTAGAAGCCTCAGATGTCTGAGTTCATTAAAAATGTTGAACTAGTGCCAGGACTGGAGCTGGAGATAAAAGAAAAATGAAAGGATGTCAAAATTTATGGGTGGCAAGTCACCACCTCTCCCTGGCATTTCTAATAAACAAATGGTTTCTGTTTCCAATTTAAATTTCTCATTATACTGTGACTTTTGGAAAATGTGTTTTGATTTACCAATATTTTATCTGCACAACTGTATAATTGATTAGATTTACATGGCTCTGATTTTAATACTGATCGCCTCCCCAAAAAATAAAATGATAACAACTCCCGAGGCGCATTTACATGATACAAAACAAACGCACATATCAAACAGGACTGCATGATACATTAATTGGCTATAACCACCATAGAATCCAATTCATCTCTCCCAGAGACAGTTCTGTGAGGGGCCCAGCCAAAACATAGTGAGTCTGACTTCACAGGCTTGGTAAGATGAACATCAATACAGTGTGCCGGTGCTGGCCACATTAACCCATGGCTAAATCCCATCACACAAATGTCAGTGGATCTGTTATGAAACTCTGACATTTAGATCCAAGGTCTCCATTGTGGTTTTAGAGGATGGCACATGTTTGTCCATTCTTAGCACCCTTCCTACCTCCGCACACCAACACAGCTTACTGGACCTAAATATTAGAGCACTATAGGGCAACTTTCACGTGTCAATTTCAGTTGCATAATTCAGTCCTTTTTTGTTGTCAAGTTCGTTATTTTGTTACATGCTTGGTTCCTAGATCTCTCAGAACTCTGCTTGCCTTAGAACTGTAACCCATTTATGGCTATGAATTTATATTTCATACTTTATTGTTTACGGGCAAAATATTCATCTTAAACCCTAATCAGGGATATAATTGAATGTAATTCTGTAGTGTAATATTCACGTTTTGTAAGTGAAATATCGACCACAATTGAAACAGAAATATACTTATGTCACACTGAAAAATTAAGCGAAATAAAATAAATATATATTTTTTATGATTTTTGTTTACTTATTGTATTTTATTTCTATTAAATGATTCATGTAATAAACACATATTTTTACATTTACTATCCTTGCTGTTGACGTCAGACTAAGTATGCAATGTGATAATAATACCATCAGACGGTTTTATCTAACCAGTGAAGAAAAGTCCTCCTCTATACAGTGGCCCATTGTAGTGTATTGGTGCAGTTGGGTCAATCACATCTGAGTCCTAGTTAGAGATGCAGACAGCAGGTTTGGACCAGCCTAACATCAGACATCTTCCAGACAGCCCCCAACTCACCTTGCTCACCAACTCTTCCTTTGCCCACTCTCAGTGAAGCACTCCAGGCCACGTCTGAGAACTCAGCTCAGGCCTCATGTCAGGACCACAACACCTCCACCCCACGCAACCCTGACGCAATGGAGGTCCCGCATTATCGCAAGTTCACATTTGTCTGACGGTTCTAGAATGTTTTCCTGATCTAGCACACCTCCCCAGAGCTTGATAACGACCCATTCATTAGAATCAGGTGTGCTGGAGCAGGGAAACATCTAAAATCTTTGGGATAGTGTCGCTCGAGGACTGGAGTTTGACACACCGATCTACAGGATGGAGAGAGAGAGAGAGAGAGAGAAAGAAAAGGCAGAGAAAGAGAGATGCAGTGTCTCAGGCAATAAAGGATTTCCTTCCCTTCACGTCTCTGTCTGTCCTCCGCTCCTCATCCTCCCCCCCCTCCAGTCCTCCCCCTCCCCCTTTATCGCTCGCTTGCCACCACCGGCAGTCCAGATCAGGAATTACAAATGATATCATGACAAAAATGTTCACGCTCTTCAGACCAGTGATGTTTTACCGTCTCATTTACGATGATACCTTGTTACGGTTCCAGCTGTGAATCAGGGATGCGTCGTGGGGCTGGGGGCCCGCCCCCCCACTGGGCTTGGCCAATGACCCGGAAGGCAATAGGGGATGCCAGAGCCTGCAGCATGTGCTGCTCTGACAGAGCAGCAGGGCACTGTCAAAAACCCTCCCATAACAAACTTTCCAGATCACTCCGTTTTTAACAGATGAGTAAGCACTGGCGCTGGCTTTTTCCTCTCTTTCTCTCGCTCCGTCTCTCCCTCCCACTCTTCCCCTCGCTATCTCCGAATCTGTCTCTCTCTCTTTCTCCCTGTCCGTCTCTCTCTCTCTCTCTCTCTCTCTAGCTTCAATGAGGAGTTGGCGGATTTCCCCTTCTGCTTTGACACACATAGAGATCCTTGCCTCGGGGGTGGGGAGATAGGGGTGGAGGGTTGTATCTAGGGAGGGGGAAGGAGATAGTGTGTGGCAGGGTCAGTGCATGGGTTAAGCAACAATTTGGATGGGTGCTCGTAAACCAGGAGGGGCAGGGGGCAGAGAGGGGCACTGGTACACCAGCTCGAGAGGGCATTAAGATCAACATGGAGTCACAGAAGGCCATCGTTTCCTATTAGGATCCATTAGAGCGGCAGTCTTCGACCGTGGTCCTCAGGGCCCACTGTCCAGTATGTTCTAGATGTTTCCCTGCTCCAGCACACCTGATTCGAATAAATGGGTTGTTATCGAGCTTTACGACGATGACTATTGATTTGAATCATGTGTGTTGGAGGATGGAAACTTCTAGAACAAACAGGACAGTGGACCCTGAGGAACAGGGTTGGATACCACTGTATTAAAGCATCATTAAATAATATTGCTTGCTTTTCAGTAGAATTCTGTACATCTGTTCTCTGAGTACCACACAACACCATTTAACACTTGGACAATTGATCTCAAACAGCCGTTCTTTGTTTTTCGACGATACAGCAATAAGTACATTTCCGCACCCAGCAACATTGGCTCGCATCTTTTCGGTGTGTCAGCTGCCAATGTACCAGCAAAAGGGATTAGAGAAACCGGTCAATTGTGAACTAAGCGAGAAGAACAAACAGCTCATCAAGCACCTAAAATCTAATCATCTTTACTGTCTAACAGAACATTAGGCTTGTTTGGGTTTTTCCAGGCTAATTCCCTCACGCGATCCCAGACCCTGCGCTGCCACTGCATTACTGGGATGATGAGACGCAGTCTGATGGAGCTCCAGGTGTCAGGAGGTATTAGGGCCCGGCACCCAAGCCACAGGCTCGCTGACCCAGACAGAGAGAGAGACCGAGAGAGACCGAGAGAGAGAGAGAGAGCGAAAGGGAGACAGAAAGAGAGAGAGAAGGAGAGAGAGAAGGAGGGCTAGATGGGTGTGAAAAAAACCAGACAGCGACAGATGGCGTTACGAGGACCGACATGAGGAGTAAAAAATGTATAAAAATAAAACGACAAACGGAGAGAGGAACGAGAGAGGGAGGGAGGGAGTCTGAGAGGGAGTGAGAGAGAGAGAAAATTGTGTGTGTGTGGGGGGGGGGGGGGGGGGGGGGGTTGCGAAGTGAGCCGGTCCGCACATTACCCAAATCACAGGAAATGGTTTTAAGGGCTTTTTTTCTGTTCGGTTCACTCTGATACCCACTTTCTCACTTCATTGAACTGATTTAATGAGCAGGTCGAGCCTCAGACCCCTCAGACTACCACCATCTTGGGCACCAGTCAATCAGCTGAGGGCTGCGTTTGTGTTGCATGAGAAGCCATGAGAATAACACAGGGCTGAAGACGCACTCGCAGAATGATTGATTCCACCCGAAGGTTAGCCACAGACGCGAGTCGCGACTGACCTGTTAAGCGTTTCAAAGTTCGGCTGCGGGTGAACAACCGAATAATGAGTCATCGTCTTCAACGGGAAGGACAAACGACGGTGGGCCTCGACAAAGATTTATCCTTCCCTCACCGACTCCTATTCATACACCCATGCACGGTGTATTCAGCAGCATGTGTTAGAATATCTGCTTTTGTGTGTGTCTAGTCACACTGTATGTGTCCTCACAGGTGTGTGAGTGCGCGGTAAGCGTGTGTTTGTGGCCGGTTTGTTTATGAATGAGAGTCCTCGGTTGTAGGAACGTCTCCCGTGGGCCTGTAGTACAGTACTTACTGCACTGATGTGGAACATGCCCAGCTGGACTTGACCTGGCAGCACGACACAGACACACACACACACGCAACCCCACGCAACCCCACGCAACACGACACGGCCAGTCTGAAAGACATCCAGAACATCAGAAAGGACCTAAAGCTGTGAGAGTCCAGTTCATGTCAGGACAGAGTTCCACGTAATACACAGTCGTGTCGACCTCGGTCTGTCTGAGGTTTGCCCCCCCCCCCCACCCAACCCCCCCCCGCGTGCCTTGTAAAAACACACCACTCCCGGACGCACTGGGCAGTTTATTCAACTGTATCCATCACGCTAGCGTGTCGTCCTTTTAAAGATACAGAGGGATTTGAACACGCTTCTCGCTGCCGAAGCGTTTGACCTCTTATATTGTCCGTGTGGAGATGTATACAAAATGATTCGTTGTTCTTGTGTGTGGTGCTGGTTTTACCTCTTTACCTCAGGGTCTTTATCTCAGGCACTTTACCTCAGGCACTTTACCTCAGGCTCTTTACCTCAGGCTCTTTACCTCAGGCTCTTTACCTCAGGCACTTTACCTCAGGCTCTTTACCTCAGGCTCAGGGTCTTTACCTCAGGCACTTTACCTCAGGCTCTTTACCTCTGGCTCTTTACCTCAGACTCTTTACCACAGACTTGTCACTGACAAACATTACGGAATCCCAGTTCACCCAAAGTACCATCAGTGCCGTCTCTGTGCAAAGTGGTCACAACTGACTGGTTACATTCGCAAGGACGCGTCGAGGCTGTAGACAAGCACCGAATGTCACACAAGTGACCTGTGAATTTTGAATACGTGCAAACTATGACAGGAAGACAAGCAACCAGGCTAAGAGGTGACTAGAGCGGCAAATCTTACTGAACCATAGCCAGGCTTGAAGGCCCATTCCAGCGATGTGTGCTAGCTCTGGACCCGGTCCCAACTACCTCATCCCTAACCTAGCACCTGCACAGTTTGATGAAATCCATTCCCCTCTCTGTTGTAAGGACACAACGCAATAGCTCTGTCGTCGTACAGCGAGACGAGCTCACACCTCGAAGGTATCCACCGTGTCCGGTCGCTCATCGCTCGCAGTTCCCATTTGGGTTTGTCGTGAAAAGTAAGCCGCAGAATGCCTCTCTCTGCCCGCTCCCTCCCTAAATCCGCCCCCCCCCCCCTCCCTTCCACCCCCCACCCCCCCACCCCTCCCCTCACTTCTCGTCTCTCCCCCAGCGATGGTCAGCCTGTTTAACCAGAATGTGTTGGCACCTTGATGATATAAATACCCCCACACCCTGGGCATAAGAAAGCTGTCAGCACAACATTTGTTATCCATTTTTCACCACCCAAGGCAGTTAAGGAAAACAAGACAGGGCGTTATAAATGTACACCAACACATACTAGTTTGCCCTTTGGTGAATTTTGGCAGCTTAACAGATGGGGTTTATATCGGCACCCTTTAATTTTATGTCGTGGGGCTGTCCGACACCTCGTTCAAACCTCCCACACCTCCCCACATGCTTGCTTACTGTATTTACTTTCTCGCGTGCTGACGAACAGTCTCTCTCTCCGTCTCGCAAACGCGCTCACCTACCGTTAATTACGTTCGGTCCTTCTCATCTGTTTACCATTTGCAAGCGCGCATGCAGTAAGAAACGGCTGCGAGCCAACAGGAAGCATCGCTAACGGACGCTGAAACTGAACCGAGCGGTTCCAAGTTCAAAGTCGCAGCCCAACCCTGACCTTGACCCTGAATTTGTAACCACACAAATATAGTCTGCTGCAGAGTGAGTGTTCGAGCCTTCATATTTAACTTATGGCTAACTGTTTAGTAATTTGAAACCAACATTTTGGTTTGTTTCGGGAGGAGAAAAACTAAGCTTAGTGAAACCCAGTAATGAAAGGACGTAAACGTACTAACTGGAACGTATTTATAATAAATAAATAATAACACTCATTTTGCAGACGCTTTTATCCAAAGCGACTTACAGTAAGTACAGGGACATTCTCCCTGATTCAAGTAGGGTGAAGTGCCTTGCCCCATGGACACAAAATCATGAGGCCAACGCCTTAACCTGCCGAGCCATCTGACTCTCTATAATTCTGAGTGTATCTGGCTGGGAATTTCAGCGATTGTCAGGAAGAAGCGTAAGCGGGCTACGATCTGACCCCGTCGGTGAGACGGAGGGTGTGATGACCACCCCCACCCCCATTACCCCACACCCCCATGCCCCCACACCCCCCCTCTCCTTCCATCCCTCCGTAAATAGATGAAAGCACATCTGCTTCTCCGGCCGGTAGCCACACATCTCTAATTGCGGCCCTGGCCTGCGATGCCTGTGAGCGAGCGGCTGGACGCTAAGCCGTTTGGACACGGGAGACGCTGTAGCAACATTAGGAGAGAGGAGCCCTACCATTACAAGGTTCCAGATAGGGAATTCTCTGGAGCCACGGTGTTAGCTGGAGCTGTTTTGTCTTAGGGCCGACTGAAATAGATATCGCGGCCTGGGGACTGGGAGCTGGAAGGGATGGGGCCCGACCGTGCAGCTGAGGCTGGGGCAGCAGGTCTGGGCCTGGGGTTAGGGGGGAGTGGGCTGAGGCTGGTTGCACAGCTGAGGCTGGGGCAAAAGGTTTGGGCCAAGGGCTGAAGGATGCCTGTGGGTATAGGACGTTGTTTTGAGGTGATACAAGAGAAATATTTAGACAGGAATTGGCCTGGTGGAAGAACTGGACTGGACTAGGCTGAGCTAAAACTGGAATATAGATATACAGAGAAGAGGGAATTAATGTGAAAACGGGGATAAATTCTGGTTGGAGGTAAAGACAAAATGTGCTGTTCTGGGTTGACCTAATCATGATTTGTTTTGGTCTAGAGCTGAATTAGGTTATCACCCAACTGGGCAAGATGGAGGACTATCTGCATTGGTATAAATCGGTCTAAAAACGGTCAGCGCTGGCCTGAGTTAGAGGGCCACAACCAGAGTGACCAGAGAGACGTCTCAAGTTGTCTAGTCTGTCACGATGTGACGCTGATTCGGGCTAATGAGCAGCATTTCTGTCAGCACACATCTGCCCCCTGTACGCTGGTGAGACCTGGCAGTCCCAGAACCTGTTGGAATCCCTGGAACAGTCGGGCCCTGTCGGCCGGCACCGACCCCTTTAGGTCGGCACCAACCCCTTTAGGTCGGCCCGGACCCCTTTAGGTCGGCCCGGACCCCTTTAGGTCGGCCCGGACCCCTTTAGGTCGGCCCGGACCCCTTTAGGTCGGCCCCCGGTAGACGCTGAAATGCGGAGAGCGCACAGGCTGACATGGTTTACCGTACGCCCGAGCCCCTGGTGAGAGGTGACCTCCCTGACAAAAGCAACAAACGGGTCAGGGAAATGAGGCGACATTGTGATGCTTAGTCATCAAAAGATGGTCGTGTCTGTATCAAAGCTGAAGGACGTCTCGGTGGATTCAAGGAGTGGATTCGAGATATCAGTCAGATCCCATAGAAAGTTCCGGAGAACGGGATTGCTCCATAACGTGTTACTTATTAACGTGGTTTACTTTCTCAAGAGAAATGGTTTCATCAAATAACAGTGAGCTTTTATTTAGTTTTGATTTAGGATATTTTTATCTTAATCCAGTACAGTTATGTCCTTGAAAGCAAAGTTATTAAAAAAATAAAATAAAGTGCTAGTTATGTAAAAATAACATTCGATTCCAAATAGGTCTAAAGAGAGAGATGATCTGGCAGACCAGATACATTTTTTTAAATAATAATGACGCTAATGATAATGAAGACAATCTCAAGATTGACAGAACGCAGTCCCTCCCGTCTCCTGAACAGTCTCCACAGACCAGACCAGCTTCTGGAACATTCCTCGTGGCCATTCTGCCGGAAAAAAATGGCACAAAGGTTTACTAAACATCATTGTGGCCGCGGCAACCAATTACAGTTAATATACATCAAACAGCCCGGGCTGAGTCTGATCACTCCAATTGAAGCAACCGTCAGTCTAACTCGCGACGATGAGGGCTGTTGAAATGATTAGTCTACGCCCTTGTGAATGAAACAGCAATGCAACCTCCGAGACGACATCTAGAGTATGGCCCGAATGACCTGGCTAAGATGGTCGGCTGCTACCAAGCCAATCGAGACACGTCTCAAAACTCAGCTTGGCTGTGCCTGTCAGAAGAATCTCGGTTTGGTTCTGAGGGGATCCTTCGTACATGTTGAGGGGGAACATCATGACGTACGAACAGCTAGCCGCAATTGTGGCTCTTCCCTTTGGCGCTTGCTTGGTTTCCCACAATGTTGGCTTCATCATCTGGCTGCCCGCAATGTTTGGGGTTCATCTCTTTGTTATGATTAGGGACCGATGGTCTTTTGTGAAGCTCTCTTGGAAGTCCCTTTGGATAAAAGCGTCCGCTAAACGAATACATGTAAATAGAGCGATTGTTTCACTGTCTTTTGTCTCTTGTGTTTGCAGTCCAGGTTTGACGTTTTCCATTGCCGGAGCTTCTGCCGTTACGAAGCTGGCTTTGTCCCGTCCCCCCCCCGTCCTCCTCTTTTGTGATGCTAATCCTCTGTTTTGGGGTCGAGGGTCCACGGCCCCGTGCGTGACCGCAACCAGCGGTCTGCGACCGGCGAGGGCAGGAGGTTCAAGAGCAAACGTCAACATCCCTCTCAAGAAGGAACGCGAGACCGCGAATGATGAAGCAGGGGGAGAGAAGAAGCTAACGCTAGCACGTTGTCCCCCCCCCCCCCCCTCTTCTTCGAATTCAAAGTCCTCTTCCGTTCAAACATCTTAAGACACATCACGTCTCATTTTTTACCGTCGTCTCACGTCTCTTTTCGTCAACTTCTCAAGGTGTGACGTTTCAACAATAAGCAGGGAGGAACAACGAGGTGAAAAAGAGTCGGTATTCTTGACGTCGTAATGGCAGCGCTGTCCGCGGGCCGTAGCCACGTCTCAGGCTCACATGCGACGCAAACAATGACGTTTTCCCACAAGCAGGTCAGACGAGTGATCCAGAAAGCGGGTCCACATGGAGGCCGCCGCAACCCACCCCCCCTACCCCTCTAAGAGGCTAAAGGTCGGAGAATGGGGGGGATAGAGGTTGGAGGCTGAGGGCCAGAGGTGGGAGACTATGGGTAGGGAGGGTGGGGGTTAGAGGTTGGGTTGCCGGGGGGAAGCGAGGGTGTGAGGATGCTTCCACCACGCGCCCGGGGTTGCGAAGTCACGAGCGGTTCACAGGGAAGCGGAGCCACGGCGTGCGTCTCCCAAGCAGCCGCCGCAGCATTAGCGCACTGACGCGTCCCATTAGAGCGGAGCGATGCTGAGGCGCAGGAGACAGCGGGCGTGAAATATAGGCTGCATCCTGCAGACACCTCCTCACGCACGCCTACACAGGCACGCTCGAACACGCCCCTCGCGCACACCTGCCCAGACACACTCTAACACATTTACATTGAGTCATTCAACAGACGCTCTTATCCAGAGCGACTTGCAGCAAGTACAGGGACGTTCCCCCCCTGAGGTAAGTAGGGTGAAGTGCCTTGCCCAAGGACACAACATCATGTAGCCGCAGCCAGGAATCAAACTCACAACCTTCCGATCAAGAGCCCAATGCCTTAACCGCTGAGCCACACCTCCACATACACACTCTGCAAACACACCCTCACACACAACACCACAGACACACTCGTAAAAAGAGACCGTGTCTGGCCCCCCCCCCCCCCCCCCCCCCCCCGCCTACACACACAGCTGTTTCCTTAGCACCTGATGTGTGTGGCTTTGCGTGGGAAGTACATGGGGTGCGCGCACGTTTATTTTTGGCCTGCGTGTTTTGAAAATACGCGTTGTGTGTGTGTTCGTGCGTCTGTCTCAATATGTGTGAACGTGGCTGGGCGTGTTGGTTGGGGGGTACGCGTGCAGCGCACGAGGGCGTCTGCGTGTGACAACGTTACCTCGGGTCATCCGCGCCGCGCACGGCCAGACTTGGAGAGGGTGTTCCTCGAAAGCCAAAGCGCTCACCGCTGGAATAAACAGCCGTGCGGAAGCTGACAAGCGCCAGGCAGAGTGTGAACTGGGAGTGTTCCCGCCAGGCTGCTGCATCAGGGACCAGGCAGACGGGGAACTGGGTGCGACCGGCTGGACTGGGGCCGGTCAGGCCCACTTGTCGTCCCGCAGGGAGACGTGGTGATGATGAGAGCAGACACGAGCCACATGAGGCTCCCTGACGAAGCAGCCGGGCCCTGCGGTATCTCCAGCGACACACGCGCAAGACACGCACACGCGTACGCGCAAATGCACACACATGCATACATGAAAACATACACGCACAAACACACGCAAACACATGCACTCATGCATGCAAACACACACACGTAAACACACACACAAACACACACACACCTACTCGCCAACACACACATACATGCAAACACACACACAAACACACACAAACACACGCAAACACACACACACATACATGCAAACCCACACAAACACACACATACATGCATACACACACACAAACACACACATACGTGCAAACACACACACAAACACACACAAACACACACACACATACATGCAAACACACACAAACACACTCATACATGCAAACACACACACACACTCATGCATGCAAACACACACACACATAAACACACACACAAACACACACACACCTACTCGCAAACACACACATCAATGAAAACACACACACTCACACATACATGCAAACACACACACAAACACACACCTACATGCAAACACACACACAAACACGCAAACACACCCACACAAAGATGAATGCGAGCATGCACATGCCCCACATGAACACTCACACGCAAGTCTCCTGTCAGGGTTTCAGTGTTTATCAGAACAGATCTAACTTTGCGCTGGATGTTAGTATTTCGACTGACGCCTCACACAGTAGGGGGGATACACCACAGGATATCAATATCCATGTGCTTCTCTATGAAGAGGAAATGTGATTTTAGACAAGGAAGGGTAGTTTTATGCTTTTACACAAAAGCGTGAAAACGGTATTTCCTTCTTTCAGCTTTTAGGTTATGGTTGTACACCCTCTAGTGGCAAATAGTGGTACGACAAGCGAAAATGTACTCGAGAATACAACATAACATTTTAATTAACCAGCAAACGCATACTATGACGATGTTTAAAATGTATTTTTCATTTTAAGTAGATCAATACTGAAGTGAATGAAAGTCCCACTGCCACATTTTACACTTGGCTGTCCATTCCGTTTTAAAGACACTGGTAAGTAACATTTGATACTAAATGAAATAAGGCAGCTAAAAACATCCCAAATGTGGTCAGGCACCTTTGGTGGAGCCATGCTGGTGAGTTAGTGGAGTATGTGGACAAGGGAAGTCACCCCCAGTTTGGCTCACCAGTAGACCCCTGGTCTCCCCCCTGCTCAACGAGGCCACCTTTCAAATGAAGCCCTTCTGGGGTTTGCTTTCTCGTGGGCTGTCGTTGCACCATTGACTACATCTCATTTCCCTCCAAATCAGCCTCCCCCCCTCCTTCCACTACCCCTCATACCCCCAGCACCCCACCCTCCCTTTTCTCTCCTGTTTTACCCACCACTATAAAGGTCACATTTCTGAGAAGTGACTTCCATGCATGTTCCATGCTGGGGGCGTCACTTTCAATTTCCTAAAACCTTTCATGTCACACACTCATCACGGCACTGGGCTATTCGCACGCCTACCGGTACTGCGGCCTCATTCAGGCTCTAAGCTCCAGATTTGTCTGTGTAATTATGGTCACGTAACCCACTGTTCCATAATTAACTTCATGTACCAAGTTCGTTTCACGATTCACCATTAAAATCAACCAAGTTAGCCTATGTCCAGTAAAATAGGCCAGCACATTTTTTTCACTGGAAAGAAAATAATTGAGAAAGAAGTGTACATTCAGGTACATATTGTGAATCATTTAGAATAATAAATTACAATATTTTGGCTCATTCAGTTCAAAAAGTCAAACCTGTTTATAGTGTAGAGTCATTACATATGGAGTGAAATATTTCAAGCCTTCAATTCGTGATTTGTTTTTATACTTTTTTTACAGACAATAAAACCCCTGAATTCAGTGTCTCAGAAATTTTTTCTATTATATAAGATCATTTAAATAAGGATTTTTTCTTAACAGAAATATCAGTCATTTTTTACACTTATAACCATTTTGGAGATACTGATTGTATCTTCCAGCAGGACTTGGCACCTGCCCACACAGCCAAAGATACCAAAAGGTGGTTCTATGATGTTACTGTGCTTGATTGGTCTCACCTGACCTGAAACCAATAGAGAATCTATGGGATATTGTTCAGAAGAAGAAGAGAAGATAAGTCTTATATAACAGAGTTTTGAGAATGGGGCGGAAGGAGGAGAACCCTGTGTCCATACTGTGTCCATGAAGTCAGGTTCCCAGGACTCCCTGCGTACATTTACAATTGTCATCTCCCTGTCCCACCCGGCGTCCGCACGGTCGAATATTAAACTCTGCGCTCCAGATTAATGGTGATGGTGGGTGCATGGGACTGTATGAGCTGTATCATAACTGCGTGTGACTGGCGATGATTGGTGACCTTTCGTTATTCCAGAGCCATCGGCTTCAATTACAGGGGCGCGCGCTAGCTCGCTAGGCTGAGAACCAGCTGAGCCCAGACTGCTTGAAAGCTAAGAGAAAGCCTCTACTGTACTGCCCCCATTGTAACTCTGCACATGACAATTTAGCACATGAAACCTCTCAAACTTACCACTGTGATTTGCACTACTGTACCCCCCCCCCTTTCCTGTACTAAATACAGTATATCCATTCTCCTCTTGCTATAGTTATATGCCCCTCATCTGTACAGCTAGTGCCCACCTTTTATCTTATTTGTATTTTATATTTTGTATTTTATCTTTATTTGTATTCGATTTGATCTTACTCTATGTTCCATATACGTTCTATGTTTGCTCTTTCCTGCCGTAGTAAATTCCGTGTTTGTGTATCTTGCATGGCGATAAAAAACAAAGTGTGCTTGTATCAGGTCCATTTTGTTACAGATATTTTACACCTGATATTTCTGTATATTTGAAAGAGGTACAGTATGTTCACATATGATTTAAGGTCAAAATAGCCAGGATTGTATTATCCCATGGAATCTTGAGTGAAAAGTGAAAAGCAGTGACCAGGTCCTGTAGGATTTCTGAAATACGTTTGAACAGTCAGTCCTGGGGGAATAATGGAAGTAAACTACACAGTAACTATACTAAAACACACGTGCACAATACAATTCACAATATCTGCATCGAGTACGAGTCGTGTACTGTACTGGTACGAGTCGTGGCTGTTGGCCTAGAGTTTGACGGGCTATCGCAATCACAGCATCGTTCAAAGTGTATTGTCTTAGGGTTATGGAAGAAATAGGCATGTCCTGTGTGCTTTCATTACTCACTAATCAATAGAACTAGCCACTGGACACTAGTTTTATATGAATAAGAAGTAGATCGTGCTTATGTGTCAGGGTTAATAAAGGTTTGGGCTCAGGAGAAAGAGAGCTCCAACTATGATCTCTTGGCAGCGAGTGGTCATGAGTTTGGAGCTGTGAATCTCTTTCTCTGAGACTGTTGTAACGTAATTTGGGCCTGACTGTCACTGGTCTTTTCTGATTCTCACTGAGAGTGGTTGCTAGGATATTATTTCCATGCCTACTGGGCCTGGAGCTCCTTCTGCCTCCCAAAGGTGTTTCTCAAGCCTTTTCCGATGGACGACAACGCCCTCGCCAGCGCAGACCGTTTGGGTGGTTTCTCCCTGACCTGCGAGCCAGAGGAAGGTCCTGCCTGCACGCTGTGCTGTGGCCCGTTGCTGGGTGCCGAAGACACAAGATAGAGCTGCTATGAGCTTTATGTTGTGTGTGTATGTGGGTGTGTGAGTGTGTCTATGCAAAGACTGTGTCACCATACTGGTCACATGTTTCACACTGTCCAGTCTGTACCAGTAGACTTCCAGACAAAGTCTTGGGCCGTTGGTGTGTCTTCCTCAGGGTGGACCGCTGTGAGCTGCTGCTTCTTGTTTGATTTCTACATTTTGCATTTAACATTAAGTAAAACCACTTCCCAAGAAGGTCTGCACATCAAACTCTGTCTATTAAACCTGCTGTAACTCATTTAAAGACTAGTTAGATAATACAAATTACAAATTACATCAAAGGATCATGCAGGAAGTCCAATCCACAAACTATTTAGGTATTTCTGTTTACAAGCCAAATATAAATCTGGATGTAGCTATGTTTGTTTTTACTTTGAGCAGTTTCCTGAGCCCAGAGAAGAAGTTGTTCTTCCTCCTCTTCTTCGTCTCCACCTGAACAAGGGATTTCCCGCATCCATCTGCGAAGGACACACGCTTGACCCAGCGATCCTTGCTGATGGACTGGGAGGTCTCAGCTAGCTCATCCACAGCCTGCTGCACTGTCGCAGACTAGAGAGAAGGTCCAGACAGATTGTGGCTTCCTCCTGGGGGCCCAATGGTGTTTAGAGGGTTCTGCAGCAGGGGCATTGGGGGGCAGGGTGTTTCCCTCTGGGGTCAGGGTGACCTGGGAGCTTCGGTCCACAGCACCCTCTGCTGCCTCGTCATCTCCCATTGCTGTTGTCGTACGCCTGATGATGGGGAAATTCAAAACAGAGAGGTCAGACGCTGGGCTGCCAGGTAGTTGCCCATACTCACAGGACACCTGCTCCGGGCTCCTGCATCCATCCTCACTCTTACTCTTGGTCTCGGATTGGACAATGGACACCTCAGCAACATCGCAGCTGTCCAAATGGAAACCAATTTCATTTTGACTACGCCATCTTTCTTCTCTCACTTGTCTCTACTTCCTCCTCACTTATACCACAACCCTATCTTTGTTCAATATTATTGATCCTTGAGTTGAAACAAAAAAATGTACTATGGCTCTCAAAACAGAAATAAGCTTGTAATGTATTTTTGGAAAACTGGCTAATATAACTACTTCTCGCCAAAATAGAACTTCTTATCATTCCGGCCAAACCCTCAATCATCCACGATCTCTCTATCACTCTGGGATCTGCAACAGTGACCCATTAATATTACGATAATTGAATTGCACTTAGAAATATTAGAAATAGTATGGCACTCAGGAATATCACTTGTTGTTGTTGTTGTTCAGAATCTCGCTATTGTTGTGTTGTTGCTTTATTACTCGCGCCACAGGTAGACTACTATCTGGTGGAGGCTCACCTTAAGACTTAAAATGTCCAGCTGAATGCTCTTATAGTTCTTCCCTTGGCACTTATTGGTTCTCATGTGTTATGTCTTGTAACCTAGATGCCCACTATGTTGGGGTCTATCACATTGCTATGCTCAGTGACCAAAGCTCTTTTGTAAATCTCTCTCTTGTAAGTCGCTTTGGATAAAAGCGTCTGCTAAATGAATAAATGTAAATGTACTTCACAAAACTGTAAAGCGGTCTGTTTCACAGCTGATGCCTGCGCGGGACCCCAAACATAGCAGGTTTATTGATTATGAAACATACATTGTGAGAACTAGTAAGTGCCAAGGGAAGAGCTATAAGAGCTTTTTTGTAACAAATTACAAATTTAAGGTGAGTCTCCGACGGACAGTTGTCTACCTAAGGGATGAAAACAAAAAAGCAACAACACTAGCGAGTTTCCGCATGGGGATTAACAAGTAATTCTGAACAACAACAACAACAGATAATATTTCTAAGTGCCATTAAATTCTCAGAATAAGTGAGTCTTTTCTTGAAGGTGAGGAAAAAGTCTGTGTTTCGGATGGAGGGGGGGAGTTGATTCCACCATCGGGGAGCCAGACAGAGGAAGAGTTTGCGTTGGGCTCTGGGGTCTTATTTATAAATGTTGCCTACGCACAAAACGGGGCTGAAAACCTGCGTACGCCAGTTCCCACGCAAAGGTTGTGATTTATACAAAAACAAACTTGACGGGAGAATGTGGGGTCCTCTTCGCAAACTCTGACCCAACCCCAAACCTACGCACTTTTTGGAGACAATTGGAATTGGAAAACCAGATGGCTGTACTGTAGTCAGTTATTCAGTTAATGTGGGAAGAGTGATTACTCCTAATATTTATAATATATTTTCCTCACTTATTTTTCAATCAATGTCATCATTATCATGAAGATTAAATCCAGCCGTGTTATTTGCGCTTGTACTGACTGAGTGATAATTGTTCCATAAACATTTTGTACAATCCAACTCAAAATTCAGCGCTGTGTGTCTCACAATCAGATAGCCCACTACAGGAGTGTAGGATAACATCACATATAGTAGGCCTACCTTTAGATAACTGCAGAACACAGTGTATGGCTAAATATATGTATTTAATAATGTGCATATATTATGTCAAAAACTGGAAATACAGTCGTTACTGTACTGCCCCGCAATTGCTACACTAGGCAACGTCCTTGTTGTTATGTTATGAGTTATATAGATACTAGATTAACATTCATGAGGTGCTTTGCGTTGACCGTTTATGGTTGAAAATAGGCGCGTTCAGGGCGGGGTACAAGGATAATTCACGTACGCACACTTGTGGGTAATCTGTGATTTATAGGGAATTTTGCTTGGAGGTGTGCGTACGCACAGACTATTTTATTCTACACAGCTCATTGAAGCTGAGGAATGAATGTAATTAATAAGATATACAGTATATCTATCTAAATATATATATACTTGAGAATATACAGTAGTTTATTATATTATTGAATTAACTTCAAAAGGAGCTGCCTCTGACTTAAAGCTTTCACACTATGACATCATAATCAACAAGTTATGGATTCGGAAGGTTCATCATTTAAAAGACTCATTTGACGAAGAGACAAGGACAGAGCTGGTTAGAAAACGAATGCAGTTTATACTACTAGAGATACCTATTACTTGTAGCAGTGATGGATGAAGGAGCAGATGAGGTCCTCTTCAGAGCTTTAGACATGTAAGATTTGATTCAAAAACACCAACCACACACACAGCATATTCTTCACAGTCTCTTCATGAAACAAATTGCGACAGTGTATGTAGGCCAAATACTGTGAATCAATCAAACTGGAATTGTGTTGGCCAGTTAAGTGGTGCGGTCCCTATAACCTGTGAAATTGATGTGTGTTGGGATCTGTTGATGTCTGTAGGAATCCTGACGACCTGCGGCCTCTGGTCTCGGAATTGATCACCACTGAGGACAGCCTGAAGAAGGTGAATTTGGAGCTGCAGCAGTCTGTGGACCTTGTGGAAGACCAAAACTCTGATTTCCACATGGCCCTCAGCTGCCAGATGAAGCAGGAAGAAGCGTAACACTCACACACACACACACTTAGGCATGAACCTCATTTCACAAGATAGGGGAGTCAAGTGGCTGAGCGCTGAGGGAATCAGGCTAGTAATCAGAGGGTTGCGAGTTTGAATCCTGGCCGTGCAGACATGATGTTGTGTTCTTGGCCAAGACACTTAACCCTATTTGCCTCCCTGTACTTGCTGTAAGTCCCTCTGAATAAGAGCATCTGCTAAATTAATACAACATTCATCACAGTTTTGTCTTTGGACTTTTTCAGTCTCAGGCAGGCAAAAGATGAGGAAAAGAAGCTGAGGGAGGAGCTGGAACATCAAAATGGACTGATGACTAACTGCTTGTGGTATAACCCTCAACAACATCTGGAGGAATACCAACTCTCCCTTGACAAGCAAAGGCAGGACTTGCATGAGGTAGGATCTGTCTCTGTATGTATGATTAGACAGAGAAGTTCTGGAAGAACTTTCCTGCTCTGGCAGAGTCCTGTTTAGTCCAAAGTCTATGTTTCAGATGTCTACCGTCTTAGCTGAGAGCCAAAACAAGACGAGCAAGATTGCCAAGCTGATCAGTGCACAGCGGGCCCTACAAGTTTCTCATCATCAACTTTTCACATACACATGCACACACACACACTAACATATTCACATGTTTGAAAATGAAAAATATGAATGATTGACTGCTTGGGGTTTGACTCTCAGCAACAACTGGAGGAGGAATATCCACTCTTCTTTATCAAGAACAGTCAAGACTTGCATGAGGTAGGATCTGTCTCCGTATGTATTATTAGACAGACAAGTTCTGGAAGAACTTTCCTGCTCTGGGAGAGTCCTGCTTGTGGTTTTCTACTGTGTGTTATTACAAATGGTTTGCTTGTTTGTTTCTGTTTTATTTGTAGAACTCAAATGATCATCAAATATTTGTCCAGTTCCATTGAAAAGCAACTCACCACCATACAGGTATAGTAGAAAGCCTACTTTTAGTGCTTTTCTTTCTCATCGGCATTATGACGACAGCATTGGCACTTTCATTCTTGACCTTGGAGCTGAGGACCAAGAACAAACATCTGGAGGTCCAGCTAGAGATGGCAATGGTGTAAGTGTGCATAACACCACATCTGACTCACATCACCTGCCCACTTTCTTCCTTAATCTCCATGCCTCGGCTAAATGAATCTGAATCTGATGGACAGGTTTGGTGGGCCCGATGTGGACCAACCCATGTTCTTTGGTCAAAGTGCACACAAGTGTTGGCCAGTTATTGATGTGTGCTGGGATCTGTTGACGTCTGTAGGAATCGTAAGGTCGTACGGGATGTGCTGTACGAGCTGGAAGATATCAAGACACTGCAGAGATGGAGGTCACCATCCACACCCAGGGAAACTGCATCCCAAAGCTGGTGGGTGTTTGGAAAGTTCAGGAGCACACAAGACGTGCTTTTGCCTCTACTGACGACAATCTACAAGAAAACTCTCACAGATTTCTAACCACACCACACTTGGAGCAATAAAACAACAGCCTTATCACCTCTAATCTTTATCTTTTTTTGTTCTTGCAGAAGAGCAAGAACCGGGCCCTGAGAGCCCAATGTGAAGCCACCAACAGGGAGGTAATGTTAAATGACTGCATGTAGGTATCAACAGAGCTCTTCAGCTAGCTTGTAGGAAACACTGACTCTTTCTGTGTTTCAGATGTCTACCGTCTTAGCTGAGAGCCAAAAGAAGACGAGCAAGATTGCCAAGATGATCAATGCACAGCAGGCCCTACAAGTTTCTCATCATCAACTTTTCACATACACACGCACACACACACACACACACACAAACATATTTACATGTTTTAAAATGAAAAATATGAATGATTGACTGCTTGGGGTTTGACTCTCAGCAACAACTGGAGGAGGAATATCAAGTCTTCTTTATCAAGAACAGTCAAGACTTGCATGAGGTAGGATCTGTCTCCGTATGTATTATTAGACAGACAAGTTCTGGAAGAACTTTCCTGCTCTGGCAGAGTCCTGTTTAGTCCAAAGTCTATGTTTCAGATGTCTACCGTCTTAGCTGAGAGCCAAAACAAGACGAGCAAGATTGCCAAGCTGATCAGTGCACAGCGGGCCCTACAAGTTTCTCATCATCAACTTTTCACATACACATGCACACACACACACACTAACATATTCACATGTTTGAAAATGAAAAATATGAATGATTGACTGCTTGGGGTTTGACTCTCAGCAACAACTGGAGGAGGAATATCAACTCTTCTTTATCAAGAACAGTCAAGACTTGCATGAGGTAGCATCTGTCTCCGTATGTATTATTAGACAGACAAGTTCTGGAAGAACTTTCCTGCTCTGGGAGAGTCCTGCTTGTGGTTTTCTACTGTGTGTTATTACAAATGGTTTGCTTGTCTGTTTCTGTTTTATTTGTAGAACTCAAATGATCATCAAATATTTGTCCAGTTCCATTGAAAAGCAACTCACCACCATACAGGTATAGTAGAAAGCCTACTTTTAGTGCTTTTCTTTCTCATTGGCATTATGACGACAGCATTGGCACTTTCATTCTTGACCTTAGAGGTGGGATTTACAGAAGTGAAATGAATTGTGAAATTGATGTGCGCTGGGATCTGTTGACGTCTGTAGGAATCGTAAGGTCGTACGGGATGTGCTGTACGAGCTGGAAGATATCAAGACACTGCAGAGATGGAGGTCACCATCCACACCCAGGGAAACTGCATCCCAAAGCTGGTGGGTGTTTGGAAAGTTCAGGAGCACACAAGACGTGCTTTTGCCTCTACTGACGACAATCTACAAGAAAACTCTCACAGATTTCTAACCGCACCACACTTGGAGCAATAAAACAACAGCCTTATCACCTCTAATCTTTATCTTTTTTTGTTCTTGCAGAAGAGCAAGAACCGGGTCCTAAGAGCCCAATGTGAAGCCACCAACAGGGAGGTAATGTTAAATGACTACATGTAGGTATCAACAGAGCTCTTCAGCTAGCTTGTAGGAAACACTGACTCTATCTATGTTTCAGATGTCTACCGTCTTAGCTGAGAGCCAAAAGAAGACGAGCAAGATTGCCAAGCTGATCAATGCACAGCAGGCCCTACAAGTTTCTCATCATCAACTTTTCACATACACACGCACACACACACACACACACACACAAACATATTTACATGTTTTAAAATGAAAAATATGAATGATTGACTGCTTGGGGTTTGACTCTCAGCAACAACTGGAGGAGGAATATCAACTCTTCTTTATCAAGAACAGTCCAAACTTGCATGAGGTAGGATCTGTCTCCGTATGTATTATTAGACAGACAAGTTCTGGAAGAACTTTCCTGCTCTGGGAGAGTCCTGCTTGTGGTTTTCTACTGTGTGTTATTACAAATGGGTTGCTTGTCTGTTTCTGTTTTATTTGTAGAACTGGATGATCATCAAATATTTGTCCAGTTCCATTGAAAAGCAACTCACCACCATACAGGTATAGTAGAAAGCCTACTTTTAGTGCTTTTCTTTCTCATTGGCATTATGACGACAGCATTGGCACTTTCATTCTTGACCTTGGAGCTGAGGACCAAGAACAAACATCTGGAGGTCCAGCTAGAGATGGCGATGGTGTAAGTGTGCATAACACCACATCTGACTCACATCACCTGCCCACTTTCTTCCTTAATCTCCATGCCTCGGCTAAATGAATCTGAATCTGATGGACAGGTTTGGTGGGCCCGATGTGGACCAACCCATGTTCTTTGGTCAAAGTGCACACAAGTGTTGGCCAGTTACAGGCTTGTTTGGGATTTACAGAAGTGAAATGAATTGTGAAATTGATGTGCGCTGGGATCTGTTGACGTCTGTAGGAATCCTAAGGTCATACGGGATGTGCTGTACGAGCTGGAAGATATCAAGACACTGCAGAGATGGAGGTCACCATCCACACCCAGGGGAACTGCATCCCAAAGCTGGTGGGTGTTTGGAAAGTTTAGGAGCACACAAGACGTGCTTTTGCCTCTACTGACGACAATCTACAAGAAAACTCACAGATTTCTAACCGCACCACACTTGGAGCAATAAAACAACAGCCTTATCACCTCTAATCTTTATCTTTTTTTGTTTTTGCAGAAGAGCAAGAACCGGGCCCTAAGAGCCCAATGTGAAGCCACCAACAGGGAGGTAATGTTAAATGACTGCATGTAGGTATCAACAGAGCTCTTCAGCTAGCTTGTAGGAAACACTGACTCTTTCTGTGTTTCAGATGTCTACCGTCTTAGCTGATAGCCAAAAGAAGACAAGCAAGATTGCCAAGATGATCAATGCACAGCAGGCCCTACAAGTTTCTCATCATCAACTTTTCACATACACACGCACACACACACACACACACACAAACATATTTACATGTTTGAAAATGAAAAATATGAATGATTGACTGCTTGGGGTTTGACTCTCAGCAACAACTGGAGGAGGAATATCGAGTCTTCTTTATCAAGAACAGTCAAGACTTGCATGAGGTAGGATCTGTCTCCATATGTATTATTAGACAGACAAGTTCTGGAAGAACTTTCCTGCTCTGGGAGAGTCCTGCTTGTGGTTTTCTACTGTGTGTTATTACAAATGGGTTGCTCGTCTGTTTCTGTTTTATTTGTAGAAATGGATGATCATCAAATATTTCTCCAGTTCCATTGAAAAGCAACTCACCACCAAACAGCTATAGTAGAAAGCCTTCTTTTAGAGCTTTTCTTTCTCATTGGCATTATGACGACAGTGTTGGCGCTTTTATTTTTGACCTTGAGTGTGTGTTCAGGAGCTGGGGACCAAGAAACAAGACCTGGCAGTCCAGCTGAAGAAAGATATGACGTAAGTGTGCACAACATCACATCTGACTCACATCACCTGCCCGCTTTCCTACTACATCGCCATACCGCTGCTAAATGAATCTGAATCTGATGGAAAGGTTTGGTGGACCCCATGTGGACCAGCCCATTTCCAAGAAATATCTGGGACAGTATATTTACACGTAAGTGAAACCCTCTGCGATGGTCCTTTGCCTCTCTCCACCTTCCTGTGGCAGTGAGCAGTACTGCAGAGAGATTTTTGTTTAGCCAATAAATCACATGTTCTTGCCCTCATACTGCCATGGTGAGCAAGCCCTGAGAGTTTAGAGTGTTCCCTACCTTAAAAATTAGCTTAGTGTCTTCCTTATCTCAGCAACTGTTGGTACCGAAACACTTGCTGAGAAGTCTGGTAATCCTGTAGGTTGAGTTTTCTGATGTGGAGGAAGAGCAGCTTGATCCAGAGGTGGAGAAAGATCAGGAGTCAGAGCTGGACATTATTGAAGAGGAGAAGGGCCCTGTAGTGGATGGTCAGACCAAAAGGTGCATTACCAGTTCAGTTTAGAGAGAAAGTGTGGGAGTTTATACCGTCCACAACCCCAGCAAGAGGTGGGGTCCAAACTCCTGGATCGCTTCCCCTGTTGTCCTGTCTTCAGAGGACACACCCACGTTACAACCATTTAAACCACGTTCTCATTTGTTTTCCACTGTATCTCTTCTCTTCCTGCTCCCGAACTCCCTCACTTCCTGTGCCTTTGTCTCTGTCTCCAGTTGGTGGCATCGGCAGGTTAAGAAGGTGGTCAAGGGTATGGGCACCTTCCGCCTGTGCCTCAAGCGCTGCCTGGGGGTGAAGACATCTAAGAAGCCTGTGGCCAGGCTTATTAACCTCCAGCCTGTAAACAGCACCATCATCTCCATGAACATTGGCAAACCACCCTCCCTACACCTGTAACCTGCGAACCCTGCACATGTAACCTGCAAACCCTGCACTGGTAACCTGCAAACCCTGCACCGGTAACCTGCAAACCCTGCACCGGTAACATATGAACCCTGCACCTGTAACCTGCGAACCTGCACCTGTAACCTGCGAACCTGCACCTGTAACCTGCAAAACCCTGCACCTGTAATCTGTAAACCCTGCACCTGTAACCTGCAAACCCTGCACCTGTAACCTGCGAACCTGCACCTGTAACCTGCGAAACCCTGCACCTGTAATCTGTAAACCATGCACCTGTAACCTGCAAACCCTGCACCTGTAATCTGTAAACCCTGCACCTGTAACCTGTGAAACCCTGCACCTGTAACCTGCAAACCCTTCACCTGTAACCTGCAAACCCTGCACTGGTAACCTGCGAACCCTGCACCTGTAACCTGCAAACCCTGCACCTGTAACCTGCGAACCCTGCACCTGTAACCTGCAAACCCTGTACCCTGCAGTCTTGACCCAAAGAGGTAGAGGGGAAGGACCAGCCCCCCGGTGACACAGAAGGAGACACGCACTCCCATTTCCACCAACCCTTCAATAAACTGGTTAATTGTGACTCATTTGTGGTCCCCCTCTGTCTAGTCTGTGACAGGTACACTGATCTGAGCAACATTGAAATACACACAACTGCATTGATCTTCACATAGACAACACTGTCCCTGACTTAAATCAGGTTGAAAATAACCTTGTTGATGTCAAAGTCTGTTTGGAGTTCAGGGGTGGGACACCTGCCAAGGTGGAAGGACTGAGCATGTGCAGGTATTGCAGCTATTAGAATCACAAAGGCCACCTAGACCACATGGTCACTTATGGCGCTTTTCCACCGCAAATGTAGCTCGACTCGACTCGACTCAACTTGACTCGACTCAACTCGACTCGACTTGGTAGTAACACGGGTGGTTTTCCACCGCAAATAGTACCGCAAATAGTACCTCCTCGAAAGGGCCGTGACGTATTTTTGTACGCGACGTAAATAACACCAACGCAACCCACACAACATCAACAATGGAGGACATCGATGCGATGGTATTCGTGCTGCTCGGTCTGGTGTTTTTTGTCTAGTCTATGGTTATGACTTGCTGTGCTCTGCACAACCTTTGTGAAAGTCATGGAGAGACTTATGAGACCGAGTTGGATGTACAACCAGCAGCAGCTGCTGAGCCTGGGGTGGCAGTGGCACAGGATTTAGAGGGCATCAATGTACGGGAGGGTCTAATGCAGTTCTTGTTGGAGAATAATTAAGATATTAGAATTTACCATGTAGGTATATACACCTCGCCTTTTGTATTTTATTGTGAGAACATTAAACTTTTTGTACTTTTCATATATGTCTCCACTTTTGTTTTATCATATTTGTAAAGGTTACCAAGATTTACTGGCATTAAATGCTAAAAGATTAAAACATTTAAGAATAATCTAGTAGTGTGATATATTTCTAACCACCTGATGCAAAAACGGCCACAGGTTTAAGCATCCCACACAATGTATTCTGACAAAACGTCAGTACACATAAAAACTGCCTGTGTGTGAAAATAGACACAGTAAAGTAAAGTTTTCCATAATACATACAACAACATACATTCACAACCTGTGAGTTTCACAAAACCCGCTGTAACAGTTATTTCATGTCTGCAGTGTGCATGATTTCAGTCTGGATGTTAGATATTCGGCCGTGTGGGTACGTTCTCATAAAAATGACTCATCCACATCATAGGATTCCAACTCCGCAATACCCACCCCTCGCACACAGCGCCACAGCAACGTGCGCTTTCCCCCTAATCTCCCAGCATCTCCACCTCAAACTTCTCCGCACCTCGGGTTCACACGCTGCAGCATCGCAGCCACTCGAACAGGATGTATGTCCTCAAAAGCTCCGCGAACCTTTCTTATATCTGTCGCACTTTCAAATCCCAGTGGAGCGTTTACACTCAGTCATTTAGCAGGCACCAGTGGTGTCGTTAGCCCTGGGCGTCCGGATATTTTCGAATATTTTATTTGTATTTTTATATATATATTATATATATATATATTTATATATATATTTTTTAATGATAGCCCTGCGAAAACATTCGCTAGCTAACACACTAGCTTCAATGCTAACTAACAATGCATTCTCAATGTACAATGCTGCCGCCACAAGTTCGAAAAACGAGTAAAAAACTGACGTCTTTAAAAACTGACACAACACAAGGACACAACATCATGTTGGCACAGCCAGGAGTCAAACTCGCAACCTTCTGATTATTACTAGCCTGATTCCCTAACCGCTCAGCCACTTGAATCCCAGCACACACACTTCTCTGTAGAGTGACGCTGTCTGCCTCAGGTAACTCACTGTTATGGCGCCCGGTTTGACTATGGAGATGTCAGTGAACTGACTAGACCTGACTGACTTTTACGTGTCCAATAAAAGCAAAGTATTAAATAATGTTGTTTACGTTTAGTCGTTTAGCAGACGCTCTTATCCAGAGCGACTTACAGCAAATACAGGGACATTCGCCCTGAGGCAAGTAGGGTGAAGTCCCTTTCCGAACGACACAACATCATGTTGGCACAGCCAGGATTTGCACCACGTACCTTCTGATTACCATTCCGACTCCCTAACCGCTAAGCCACCTGACTCCCATATTTGGTTTAGGTACAGTAACTTTCCATGAACCACTCCACACCGGCCGACCGTTAATGTTAGATGTCAGCGGGTTAAGGCGCTGGCCTTATTAGCAGAAGATTGTGAGTTCAAACACCGGCTGTGGCTATGTGATGTTGTGTCCTTGAGCAAGGCACTTCACCCTACTTGCCTCAGGGAGAATGTCCCTAAAAGTGTCTGCTAAATGAATAATCGTAATTATAACGTCCAAAGCTTGTGAAAAACATGCCACATATATGTTCTATGTTTGCTCATTCCTGCCAAAGTGAATTCTATGTTTGTTAACCTTGCATAGCGAATAAACCCCCATTCTGATTTTGATTTGTAAATGTACACACAGTGTTCACGTTCCCAAGCAGAAAATGACAACAAGTCTGATAACGACAGAGTGAGATGGAAGTGAAAGGGGGCGGGTTGAGGTTTGAGGTCGACAGACTCGCTCCTCAGAGTCGACGACAGCCTCGCTGCTCTCAGACGCCAGAGCGAAGTCGGGGGGGGGGGGGGCACCGATCCACCTGAAGACACGTTGCAGTTCTTGTGCGTTCATTTGTCAGTGCTCAGCCACCGAGGTGTTAGTGACGCTGTCTCCTGTGGTGGTTTCATAAAAAGGGGTTAAATCCTTTTTAGCGTAGCTTGGATTCTCCCATAGCGATGGCTCATAATAGCAGTTTCTCCTCTTCCTCCGCCAATCGGAGCCCCTGCGATGTCCTCGCCTACGGGACTCCGGCGCTGGTCATCTTCCCTGTGTTCTACTCAGCGGTCTTCCTCGTCAGCGCCTGCGGCAACAGCCTGGTCCTCTACGTCAGCTGCGCGAAGAAAGGGCAGAAGTTCAACTCCACCTCTGTGTACCTGATTAACCTGGCGCTGTCCGACGCCCTCCTGACCCTGGCTCTCCCAGGCAGGGTCGTCTACTACATCCGGCAGTTCGACTGGCCTTTCGGAGACCTGCTCTGCCAACTGACGGCCGTTTTGCTCTTCACCAATACTTACACAGGTGTGTGTGTGAAGACAGAAGGACCCTGATGTGTTGTACGTGTCCAGATGTTGATCTGTTTTCATGCTTTAGAGGACTGGCGTCAAACTCGAACTCAGGATTATCTAATCTAATATAAGTAGGGAAACTCGTTAGAGAAATCAGATAGTGTAGTGCTTGGTTGACACAAAAACCTGCACACTCTTGGCCCTCGATGGCACGAGTTTGACCTCAGTGCAGATTCTGGAGTAGTGTTTGAGTGTGTTTAGCTGGCTAAACCTAAACATTTTATAGGTTATACTGCACATCCAGGTGTCCCTCTCTGTTGTTCGACCCTGCCTCGCACTTAGCATCACAAGTCCGTCTCAACCATCTTTTAGGTATCGCCTTCATGACCTGCATCAGCCTGGACCGCTTCCTCGCCATGGTTCACCCTCACCGCCTGCAGCGTCTGCGCGGAGCGAGGGTGGTCCGGGGGGTCTGCTGCCTCGTCTGGCTCCTGACGTTCGTCCAAACATCCCCGCTTCTCTTCCAGCCCATGGTCCGGGAGCACCAGGGCCGACGCACCTGCATGGAGTACTTCAACTTCGACGGCTCCTCCTCCACCCCCTACCTGCTCCTCCTGGCCTGCCTGCTCTCCTTCTGCTTCCCCCTGCTGGCCATCCTGGGCTGCTACACCCAGATCCAGCTCAAGCTGAAGGCCAGCGCTAAGCAGAACCCGCTGACGGGCCGCTCCGGCCGGAGCCGAAGAGCCAACACCATCATCCTCCTGATCCTTCTCACCTTCGTCCTGTGCTTCAGTCCCTACCACCTCAACGTCATGAGGTTTATGGTGAGGAAGATGGTCGGCGAGCCTGATTGCACCGAACTGCGAGCGTTCAAGGCGTCTCTTCAGGTAAGGCAACCTTGTTGTGTTTTCTGTGTTCTATTTCCTCAGCGAGTTTATTTCTTTGCTTGTCATTCCGTGTGGGGAAGGGATGGAAAAATACTTTTTTATGATCGTTTTCAAGAAATATCTTGACTGTTTTGAGTACTTTTTGGAGTTACATTTTGAAAATGTATTAAAGCACAAAGTCAATGAGGTTTGACATTTCCAAAACTAAAAACAGAGTCTATAAAATGGAGAATAGCCATGCGTAGCACTTTCATTGTGGATTGAAGATTGCAAAGGTTTTAAATAAATACTGCAGTAACTTTAGCCAAAGAGGGCAACAATGTTTACATTTAGTCATTTTGCAGACACGCTTATCCAGAGCGACCTAGAGCAAGTACAGGGACATTCCCCCCAGGGACATTCCCCCCTCACATACTTTGAAAATATCTATAAACAAAATGGCCAAAAGGACTACACAATAACATCAAAGCCATTTGCATTGTGATTAGATCTGACACCTTCATCCAATGATCTCTTTCAGGTGACCATGTCTATGATGAATCTCAATTGCTGCCTAGATCCAGTGATCTACTTCTTTGCTATAAAGACCTACAAGAAGAGGGTGTTAAGACTGTTTAAGGGTTACCTGTCTGCCTCCGGACCCTCCTCCAAGACCACCATGGAGAACAGCAGTAGCAACACCTGAACCCAGCTTCCATTTGCCAAGAAAGTTACACAGACATGGAATTGAATGTGGCAGGGTTGAGCAGCATAGAACCTACTGTATATGAAACTTAAATAAGATGTGATAAAGTAGAATACAAATAAAAAGTGGGCACTAGCTGTACTGGGGGGGGGGGGCATATAACTGTAGCAAGTACGAGTATAAAAATAAGGGGTAAAGAATATGGAGGAGATTATATAGGATATATACAGTACAGGGGGAAGGGGGGGGGGGGGTATGTACACAGTAGTGTAAAATCGCAGTGATAAGTTTAAAGGTGTCTTCTCTTAGGTCTGTAGATTGTCTTGCATCTGATAGCACTTGCATGATGACGCAGTGGAGATATTGTTGTTTTTTGCTCATTTTTGACACGGACTGCCCCTTAAACATTTTTCTGAGGAAATTCACGTGTGCCAGTGACATTTGATCTGTGGCTAAGTGGTGTGGTGAAGACTGCCAAAGTTCAGTCCTGTGAAAGAACTGCTATCTGTTAGAAATGTCAAAATCTAAAGTTCATCTGTTAGTCAATGTTCTTTCAACTCTTGGCTGACTAACTTAAGATAACTTTGTGCTGGACTTAAGTGGATGATGCACTTGAGATGATGATGTCAACAGCACTTTTGCATTTTCCAAGTGTGGTTCTCTTTTTGTATATAAAATCTGTCTTGTTTTTGTTGTCATTTCTAGTTTGGTATGTCTGTCCTAAAGGAACAACAAAGTATACCAGTTCCTTTTTGTATTGATAAAAAAAGAGGAAAAAAAAGACACAAATGCTGATGTTGTTTTCTTAAGAAGGGCGTCAAACGTGATGTCAAACTGTCATTGGTGTACAGACACCTGTTCAATGGTTGATGTTTGTCAAATTAAAAAGCACTTTGACAAATGTACTGGTTGAAGGGTAATTCTTCTGATTTTAATAAAAAAACATGTTCATACATTTCCCATCTGCAAGCCTCATGGCCCATTGCTTACACAACTCAATCGTGAAATGGCAACAAACAATAAGGTTGCTTTTAGTATGTCATATATATCGGTAAATTAGACCGGAGACCATTTCAAAGTCTTTGATAAAACTTGTCAACAGACATGAAATCTTAGCAATCATTAACCAAGGTATCATAATGAGTTGTTTTCATTTTCAGCCGGCAGAGATTAAAATGTGGACACAGTCCAATCAGAATGTAGCAAACCGTGTAATTGGATGTCATTTGAGTCTGTAAAAGCCCCTCACTTCAGTCCCATTACACCGAATACAAAGAACTAAAACAAGTTTATAAAAGTTTATCATATTAACGCCATGGAATGGGAATGCTGCTTAATGAACGTTACAGAATGTCTAATACTCCGAGGACTGGCTGTGGACTGTTCTCACTGTTGCTAAGTCAACCAAACCTCAAGTGAGCCTTTAGCGTGGATCTGAATAGCATGAAAATCAACCTGAAACTGCTTTAGTAAAAAGTTTCACCAACTTCATTTACATTTCTCATGTATTTGTGGGGAGGTGGGTGGAAGTGGCTGTGTCGGTACATATTTCTTCACTTCCTGCTCTACATTTTGTGTGCGTGTGTGTTTTTGTGTGTGTGTGCCCGCATTGTATAGTGTAACCAGGTGCTGGTGGCTTCTTTAAAGAACATCAGTGTGTCTTTAACAATTCCAAAGCTTCAGAGTTTCATTTCTATATTTAAACATGGTTTACGTAGAAACAGACCTTATCTACTTCTCCAAAAAAAACATGCCAGTGAAACTCAGCTTTTACCGGGCTTCTGGTTCATTCCCAAGATCAGCACAGCGTCCAAAAACATGGAACGGTAACGTCTTGTTCTTCCCAAAATGAGGTGCAGAAAATCCCATTACCACTGTAGCGGGGAGCTAAATGGTATTTTGAGTGTGTTACATATGGAATTAAGGGTATCTCATATCTTGTTGAAGTATCAAATAACAGCCTCTTGAGACTCTGCTACAACCACCTTTGAAAATTCAGCCAAGTAATACAAGAATTATACTTGACCCATTAAAATACCAGTTTAACTCTGCTCACAGTTTGATATTGACTAATTAGTAGAGATCTTTTAATATTTTCGGGATGCCAAAACAACCCAAATCTTAAATATGTACTAAAGCAGCATGCCACCCAATACATCAGCAAAAGACGCCCTCCTGTGGCCATGACACTGAACTGTCACATAGCAGCTCTTCATGCTTCCTTACAATGGCCACTTATCAACACAAAATATATTGTCCAGAAACCCTCTCAAGTACAGTATTTTGAATAACAAATATATTAAAAAATATATACTTTGTAATTTAATTTGAACCAATTTTCATGTTCTTAATTGTAATCAGCCTATCAAACTCAGTATAGTATGTCCAGTATTTTTAGGCTTCTACCTTTAATGTCAGGAATCAGTCTTTGTTTTTCGTTTCATCGTTGTTGAATAAGGTTGACTTCAAAGTCCCGTTAAATAGCCTGAGGTGTAGAATTCAACACACCGAAACGGAATGTCTGCCATAGAGATGTTGGACCTGTTTCTGAAAGGGAACTGGCTGAATATCAGAAATGATATCTGAGTGACTGCACATCTTTGAGAAATGAATGATAAAAAGGGTTTTAGTGAGATTCTCTACATCTATGTGTTAAACTGATGATCGGGTATTTACTATTTACATTACCATCTAATGTCATTTAACTGCATGCTTCTTTACTCAGGCTGTGGCTCCACCCTTTACCCTCTGCCCCACGGCAACTAGACCTGCTCGGCCCTCTCCCCCCTGCCCGTGGCTATCAGAGGCCGTTCGGAAAGACCGCTCCTCCCTCCGAGCTGCAGAGAGGTTGTGGCACAAGTCCAAGGATACTCAAGACCTCGACAAGTATCACTCCCTCCTCAAGAACTTTTCCCAGCAAGTAACGGAGGCTAAAACCGACTACTTCCTGAAACAGGTGAACAACGCTCCTAACCCACACAAACTGTTCTCTACCTTTTCCTCACTCCTCAACCCTCCTCCCCCCCCTCCTCCTACTACCTTGACAGCAGTCGACTTCTCTCGCTTCTTTGGGGATAAAATTGCAGACATCAGCAGTCAATTCCCGGAACCCTCTTTTTCTAACCGCTCCCACACCCTGCCTGAACCCTCTACTTGCCTCTCCTCCTTTTCCCCCTTATCTGAAACAAGCATGTCTGACCTCATTCTCTCCCACCGCCCCACCTCTTGCCCCCTTGACCCAATCCCCTCCCCTCTTTTCCAAACTATTTCTCCTTCTATTTCTCCATTCCTTCTTCATGTCCTCAACTCCTCACTCACCTCTGGCACTTTTCCCTCAGCATACAAACAGGCCATAGTCAAACCCCTACTCAAAAAACCCTCTCTTAACCCAGCCGTCCTCCAGAACTACAGACCAGTCTCACTGCTTCCCTTCTTTTCTAAAACAATTGAGCGTGCCGTAGCTAACCAACTGTCAAGCTTTCTTTCCCAGAACAACCTTCTGGACCCCAACCAGTCGGGCTTCAA
Organism: Protosalanx chinensis; assembly: GCA_030340685.1. NCBI lineage: Eukaryota > Metazoa > Chordata > Actinopteri > Osmeriformes > Salangidae > Protosalanx > Protosalanx chinensis. The sequence continues at coordinate 14,241,897 of CM059319.1, forward strand.
GACCGGCCACTCCACTGAGACTGCCCTCCTGTCGGTTACCACGGCCCTCCAGTCTGCCAGAGCAGCCTCAAGGTCTTCTGTTGTCATTCTGCTAGACCTCTCTGCAGCATTCGACACAGTCAACCACAAGATCCTGCTCGCCACACTCGAAGAGATGGGCATCACTGGCACTGCGCTTAAATGGATCTCATCATACCTGACAGAAAGGTCCTATCAAGTCTCCTGGGGAGGGAAAACATCTGGTACCCGCCTGCTCTCCACTGGGGTCCCACAGGGTTCCGTCCTTGGCCCGCTCCTATTCTCTCTTTACACCACCTCACTCGGGCCAATCATCGCCTCCCATGGCTTCTCCTATCACTGCTACGCTGACGACACGCAGCTATATCTATCCTTTCCCCCAACTGATCAAGGGATATCGACCAGAATCGAGGCCTGCCTCTCTGACATCTCAGCCTGGATGACCCAACATCACCTCCAGCTGAACCTCGCCAAAACGGAACTCCTCATCATCCCTGCCAAACCCTCAATCACCCACGATCTCTCCATCACTATGGGATCTGCAACAGTGACCCCTTCACCCTCCGCCAGGAACCTGGGGGTCATCTTGGATGACGAGCTCTCCCTCACAGCTCACATTGCTGCAGTCTCTCGGTCATGTAGATTCACCCTCTACAACATCAGGAAAATCAGAAAATACCTCTCTCAACATTCCACCCAACTGCTAGTCCAAGCCCTTGTCCTCCCAAAGATGGATTACTGCAACTCGCTACTAGCCGGCCTTCCTGCAAATGCAACCCGTCCCCTTCAGAGGATACAGAATGCAGCCGCTCGTCTGGTTTTCAACCTACCCAGACGCTGTCACGTCACCCCGCTCCTCATCGCCCTCCACTGGCTTCCCGTCATGGCCCGCATCAGATTCAAAACCCTGGTACTGACCTTCCGGGCGGTAAACGGGACTGCCCCGACCTATATCAACTCTCTCCTCCAGCCCTATACCCCCACCCGCCACCTACGGTCATCTGCTGACAAACGTCTAGTGGTACCCCCCCTCAAGAGCGCCAGAGCGCAACACAAACTCTTCCACTGCCTGGCTCCCCAATGGTGGAATCAACTCCCGACCTCCATCAGAAGCACGGACTGCCTTCTAACTTCAAAAGAAGGCTTAAAACTCACCTATTTAGAGAATTTAATGGCACTTAACAATAGTATGTCATTTTACCTGATCTAATGTATTATGTGTTGTATCTCTTGCTTTATATTCATAATCGTTGTGTTATGCATTTATAGTTCTTCCTTTGGCACTTATTGGTTCTCATGATGTATGATTCACGATCTAAAAATCCGACTGTGTTCGGGGTCTATCACGTTGCTTTGCTCAATGACTGATGCTCTTTGTAAAAGCTCTCTCTTGTAAGTCGCTTTGGATAAAAGCGTCTGCTAAATGAATAAATGTAAATGTAAATGTAACATATCAAGACAGCATTTATTTCCTGCTGACGTTAATGTGATTAAACTGCACTACTGCTCTGACACCAGCAGAGGGAGACAATCATCTTACTGCAGCTGTCTGGAGCAAACTTTGTAGATGGCTGGCATGGGAAATGGTGAAACCAGTCAAGCTTATTCTGAAGAATATGTCCTGCTAGTAGTCGGATGCTATGTAGTTGAAATGTAAAGACCATTTTGAGCGACGAAGCCTTCCCTGCTCAGACTGCTGCCCCCGCGACCCGGCCCCGGATAAGCGGAAGATAATGGATGGATGGATGGAAGCCTGAAGTAAAGTGAAGTATTTAATTTCCTCTTTAAGTTCATTTTCCTATGAATGTCACTCCAACCACACGCATTAAGCTAAAGAGGCAATAGCCTAATGAACAGTCCTAATAATTACAGTCCGATATAATTAATATTAGGGAACTTTTTCTTGGGGTGTGGGGGGTTAGGGTTCCCCGAAAATAACATCATGACAGATTATTTGCAAAAGCCTTTTGGAACACTGACCATCAAACCTCTAAGTAGGTTTAATCCATTTTGAGGGCATTTCAAAAGCTACAAATCTTCATTTTTATAAATTTCATGAGTTTTAAAGGATACAATCGTTTATTTTTTATGTTGATTTAAGCATATTTTATTCACCAAAACCTCGCATTTTTTGTTCTGATCCTGTTCTCTTAAAGGCTTAATGTTATTTCCTCATTGTGGCTTTCAAGTCTATTGTGTGTCTTGATATGAAGAGTAAATGTTTACTCCCAAAGTTACAGTGATGGTTCAGATCCAGTGTCCGGACATTTGTTTTTGAACAGCACAGATACTTGAAAACCTCCCTGAACTTCGATTCCTTTCGATAACAATAAAATCAAACTTTTGGAGAGAAAAAAAAAGCGTGAACTTCACAAAACTTGGAATGGTTTGAATTTGGGGGGGATTAAAATGGCTCAAACATGCAAAAGTAGCATTTACATTTATTAATTTAGCAGACGCTTTTATCCAAAGCGACTTACAAGAGAGAGCTTTACAAAAGAGCATCGGTCACTGAGCATAGCAACTTGATGGACCCCAACATAGCGGGCATCTAGGTTACAAAACATACATCATGAGAACCAATAAGTGCCAAGGGAAGAACTATAAGAGCATTCAGCTTGACATTATACAAGTTTTAAGGTGTTTTAAGCAACTCAAACATAGGTTGCTCGGAGGAAGTTTCAATCTTTATCCTAGTTTTGAATAAAGCCGTTACCCAAACATGTTTTTGAAACCGTTCAGTGACAGAGCATCAACAGTTTCCTGACTAAGTGTTGCAATCTGCTCTCTTTCTGCTGTGACTTTCAGCTTCTTTCAGACTTTCAACTGACAGAAACCAAAATTGACATGTTAAGGCTGTTTTCAAGGCAGTTTCTCGCAGAGATCAACGTCCACATCCAACACTCAAAGCAAAAGACTTCCACCAAAAAGCAATCCTCTCCGACGACGTCAAATGAAAACCTCCATAAGAAGAAAACATTTGATATGATTGCTGACTGCACTGCTGTGCATTGCATCTTGTCACACATACCATCTTTAGGTATTTAACCACAGATAAAACCGGATAGCTCTATTCCTTATCTTGTGCACTTGCAGACGATGTGTATCATCTCAACTTACTCCTCGGTATAAGAAACAACCACCCTCATCAGTAAGAAGCGAGGACTCTGTCACTGGTTGTCACGCTTGCGGAGTCGGTGGTGAAGATTTCGAGCCCAGTGATGTGGCAGGCAGGACGTGTGTGCACTGACGGCGAAAAAAGGATGTTACAAGCTCGCCACAATATGTGCATTTTTTGAAAATGTTAGTTTTTTTAAATAAAAGTTTACTCTTTTTACTCCCCCCCCCACCTCACACAAGGAACAAAGGGGATTGCTTAGATTTTACTAACACTTCAGTCACATAGGGAATCAGTTAATCATTCATGTAAATCATTCATGTAAATCACCTCCACAGGTGATGATTTACGTAGTTATCAGAATGTTGCCAACATGGCGTTGTGTCCTTGGACAAGGCACTTCACCTTACATGCCTCAGGAGGGAATGTCCCTGTACTAGCTGTAAGTCGCTCTGGATAAGAGCGTCTGCTGAATGACTAACTGTAAATGTCAATAGTCACAATGCCTGAAGAGTCTTCATTTTAACACTGACAGTGGAAGTATGATGATAGGAACTTAGCGTGTCAACAGCTCCAATTCTTTGAATCAGATACCACAAAAAAATATTTCCTGTGGGGGTGATTTGCATGAATGATTAGCTGAAAGCAACTCAGGTTAAACAGCACAGCTCAGCCACTGGTTCAACTCAACACCAATGACCTTAGAAGTGTATGGCCAAGGTACTCACAACTATACACACGAAGACTATGATGGTGCGCTTTTAACCTGCCATCATTGAGTCCATCCTCACCTCCTCCATCGTCATCTGGTACGCTGCTGCCACTGCCAAGGACAAGAGCAGACTGCAGCGGATCATCCGAGCTGCTGAGAAGGTTATCAGCGGCAACCTGCTGACCCTCGAGGACCCGTACACCTCGAGGACCCTGAGGCGAGCGAGGAAGATTGGGCCTGACTCCTCCCACCCTGGACACTCTCTGTTTCAGCCCCCCCCCCCAAATGGAAATTCTATCAGAATCAAAGAAGGCTATAATTACGCTATAAGATTTTTTCTTTGAAAATAATGAAAAAGTTTATTTCTATCCACTGTTGGCTTTTTCAACAACGGAAACAAATAACACTGAATGAATAAAAAAAAATTGCACAGCAGTGGCCAAAATTGTTAGAACACTTTGCATATTTAAGATATTTCAGTAGTTTTTGGTTGAAATGTGCTCAGATCACTCATCTGCATGTTTCATGAACAGTATGAAATGAAATCATGTTTTGGAGGCAAAAAAGGTCAATATTTTCAGATCCAACAGGCATTCTAATAATTTTGGCCACCACTGTAGATTAGCTCTTTAGTATTAGTTCAACTTTGCACACTACTTTTATTCTGATTCTAAATTGAAACTGAAATTAACTGAAATTTCTTATATTATCTTATATATCTTATATTATATAAATTTCTTAGGTATTAGCATAATTTGGCACAATTGTAAATTGATTAACACGCTTCTCCTTTAAACTGTAAAGAAAGATAAATATTTTTCTGCCAATATTCAACCCACAACAGTATACTTTCAAAACATCTGGAAAAAGCAACCATGTAAAACGCTAGCGAAGCTGTTGTTAGTAATCTGCTGGTGGGATTTTCAGATCAGGGCTAGTGACATGCACATCGAACCAATTTTAGCAGCAGTTTTTCGTACTGTGGCAGTCTTCCTGTGCTGTGTGTGAGTTTCCTGTCTGGCCACGAGGCTGTCTGTCTGTCTATCAGCACCGGGTGTAACCTGGACGTCTGTGCCTCAGTGAGTCAGCTGCACAAGGCCGGGCCAAGAGGAAGTCCACCTCTTCCCCCTCCGGGCCTGAAACAGCCAACCCCCCCGCCCCTCCCCTCCTACCACTACCCCAGAAGAGGAACATGGACAAACCGCCTCAGAGAAAGACATGCTATTTATTTTCACGTGCACGTTTTGTCGTAAGAGAGGGCTGTACAGTGCTGAGGGACCTCTCTACAGGAAAACATCTGTCCACATGTCGAGCCTGTTGGATTGGACATCCATGACTTGCTTGGACATGCAACATAACAAAAGAGTCACTGGGAAATAATGGTACTAGTTCTCAAATACCCAACCGAATAGTTCTCAAACATGGACGTCCCAATACAGACCACATCAAAAACATCCGACTACGTAAACAGACGAGAGGCATTGAAGTCAGTCCAGGTATTAGGCTGAACTTGATGAGGGCAAAATATGTCTATCTCTGTATGCAACAATGCAAGATTTGTGATCGTTTCCTGTGCTTTCAAGATAGTTCAGATTTCGAAACATTTGTATGCATATTTGCTATACAGTACTGCATTGCTTTGCTGTGGTTTGTCAAACGGATCTCTTGCTCTTTGACCTGAATATCTTGCATCCTCTGTTTTAGGTCATGCACTTCTGTTCTTTGTAGTTGATTTTGTACATTCCATAACCATTTTCACTGTAATTTATGGATGCAAGCTTGTTCTCTGGCTCTTCTGATCTCAAATGAAAGGGGGTGATCAACCATAGAGATAACGATACAAGACGGATAGGAAAGTCTGTTGATGACCTTATAGTTGTCAGAGAAATGAACGATGTAACGTCTTATTCTGTATGAAATGATGCTGAAAGAAAAAATAAAAGAAAGAAGGATCCCCTAAAGCAGTGGTTCTTAACCCTGGTCCTCAGGGCCCACTGTCCTGCATGTTTTAGATGTTTCGCTGCTCCAACACACCTGATTCAAATGAATGGGTCCTTAGGAAGCTCAGCAGAAGCCTGATAATGACCATTTATTAGAGTCAGGTGTGTTACAAGGGGGAAACATCTAAAACATGCAGGACAGTGGGCCCTGAGGACCAGGGTTAAGAACCACTGCCCTAAAGGAGCTCTAGGTGACATCAGGGTCGAGTTAACAGGCTGATGATTCTTATCTTGCTGATGATTTTTAGAGATGCCATGAACCTTTTAAATCTCTAGTTAGCCCATCCTGAGTCAATCATTTGTAAACTTACACTCCAAGACTCTCACACACACACACACAATTTGTGCAATATTGTTAGCCGATGAAGGAAGAGAAATGCGACCACTGAGTCTTGATTATGGATGGACTAATGATTATTGGGAGCTGCGTTTGTGTCAGTATAAATGATAACGGTTGGAGACAAGACTTCAGACAACTTTGTACGACCATGAAGGCTTGTCTCCTTGCTTAATGCGCAAGTAATAAACTCCCTTGAGATCCACTGACTCTGTTCTTACTTAACTGGGAGAATTTTTCTCACTATTTTTGTCACAGTGATCTCTCAACAGAACATAATACAGACCAGAACGGGAAGATGGTGTGTGGATGTGTGTGTGTGGATATGTGTGTGTGTGTTATTTTATTTTTAACTATTGTTATACACATGGACAAGTTATTTCTAACATGCTACATATGTGAGTGCGTTTCTGATTTGTATGTTGTCATACAAATCACAATCTTTCTGATTGAACCAATCTATGAACTGTCTGAAACAATGAATATCCGCAGCCCCCAATGAGTCCAAGTCTTTAGGGGGTCCTTAACCCTTAGGGGCTAAGCCCCCCCTTTCTTTAAATCCTAGAAAGGTCCCTGGTGTGGACATGTGTGTGTATGCGCGCATGTGTAAACATGCTGAGCCCAGATGAAATGAAGGTCATGGCCAGCCACAAAGCTGTCAAAAAAATTTAATACGTGAAAATACCCTCTTTAGTGATATGAGAAGGAACTGTCACGCATGTTCTTTCAGATAAAGCCACATCCTCCCTAGTGTACTGAGGCACATGGTACTCCATGTGGCAAACTATTTCCTCTCAGAAAACAAGCACCTATGACCATAGACCAAGGTGCTAATGGTATAGTGTGATCCATCAGGTTGATTTGATGAGTTCTAATAATTTGGTAGATCATTTGATCAGTTATTATTATATAAATATTATATTATTTTGGAAAAGCGCTGAGGTCAAAGTCAAGTTCCTTGATTAACATGGGACAAACACCAGCTTAACACCCGAGTTATTCTTCTAATAAGCAGCAGTTGACTCATAACTTTGAGAATTTGTATTATTCGTATCATTTGTATTATTTGTTTATTTGTATCATATCTGTAGTGTATTTTACATTGTATTCATTTTTTATTAGTATGCCACATATATGTCCTTGATAATTTCTGCCACAGTGAATTCTATGTTTGGTAATCTTGCATAGCGAATAAACCCCATTCTGATTCTGATAACTGTGAAGATCTGACGCGTGAACCGTACACCCACAGGTGGTGAAAGTTTTGTTACCAAACAGAGGAGAAAAGACACAACAGGAGAGAGAGGGAGAGAGAGAGAGAACAAAAGATAGAGAGATAAAGAGAAAGAGAGAGAGAGAGAGATAAGGGGGGAGAAAGAGAGAGAGAGGGAGGGAAAGAGAGAGAACGAGTAAACATCCACACAGGAAATTGTGTCACTAGGGTTTGACTCAAACTTCTCCAATGCCCCCTCTCTTCTCTATTATTCAGAGAGGAGCAAAGCTACAGGTTAGGGATCATCTAGTAGCAAGAACAGACACCTTTCCAGGCAAAGTGGATCAATGCAACCTCCACCAGACACTTGGATAGAAAAGACATATTGCAACTCTGCTGCTCTTTACTTGGTGAGTTTATGCTTGTTTTTTGGGGGGATAATACGATCGGGTCTTTGACCATGAACACACTTGATGAATGTGTAGCAATGCCAATGAGCAAGGATGTGGGCGCAGGACCTGTCTTTTGAGATGTACCCGCACTAAAACTTGACAGAGCCGGGAAAATCACATGCATATGAAACCATTCACTGGGTCCTGTTTGATGGAGGTTGGTAGTTTTCTGAGGGTTTGACTTGGATTCAAAGACTCATTTGAATTGAAATATACTCTCTACATACTCTCACCCATAATTTAGATTTTTATATCAAATAACAGGCTTTAAAGTATCACATATATTCCACAGAAGACAAAAAAAAAAAAAAGAATGTCAGTGCCGAAACGTAAGAAATTGCCTCAAAGAAATCCCCCAGAGTTCATAGCCAGAGTCTTGCACAGGTGTTAATGGAGAGGAAACTTGTTTTGTTGTAGTTCTGCGGTTTTCAGAATGCAAATGGTTGGCCTGGAAGGTCACACCGAGGACAGTCCCTTGGTATGGCTTTTCTCAGAGAAGGAGGTGGGCCCATTTGGATGGGTGGAGGAAGGTCTCTCACCACCTTTTCTTTCTGGGACGTGACCCCAGCAGCTGTGTTCGGAGCTTGGCGCTGGCATTGTTCTGAGGTTTCCGCCAAGGCAGTTGTTTTTAGAGTTTTCCAGCGTGCCTGAGATTGGCGTAAGGGTCAACGTATTGCGAGTGACTGCTGAATATGTCTCAAAAACAACCCATGGGATTTAACCTGTAGACGCTGACTTTATTCGAGATGACCACCCTTTCGTTAAACCTTTTAGCGAACACGTAACTTTTGTCAGTGCTTTAGTGGTTCAGAAATTTTGTATCCATTATTTACTTGCAGAAATACGTGCACACATTCAGTTAGGTAAGCAACCCTTGTGGCTTATTGAACACCATGTGGCTTATTGAACGTTGCGGAGCATGTGTTGTACTTCCTCAGTGAAACTAGATTTCATTTGCGGATACAAAGTTCATGTGCAAACACATATTGTTTTAACAGAGCTCCTTTGTCATTTTTACTTACAGTAGAGTGTGGGATAGGATTGTCTATACTAGACGCTTGTTTTGCAGAGAGCCAGATCTCTACGCCATGTGCCCGTGTAACTATTGTGTTCTGTCTTTACAGGTGTGAAAATTCCACAACACTCTGATTCCAAAATGGATGAGAGATCCTCCACCCAGCCTCCACCCTCCTCCTTCTCCGCGTCTCCCAACTCCAGCACCAGCTGCAGTACCCTGTATGCCCACCGGGAGTATGCCAGAGTTCTCATTCCTCTGTTTTACAGCGTTGTCTTCATTGTGGGCTTGCTGGGTAACACACTGGCCCTACATGTCATTCGGCAGAACATTAAAAAGATGAACTCCACGACTCTTTACTCCCTGAATCTTGTGGTGTCGGATATTCTGTTCACCCTGTCCCTTCCCCTACGCATCGTGTACTATGCCCTGGGCTTTCACTGGCCAATGGGAGAGGCCCTCTGCAAGATCACAGGCCTCCTGTTCTACCTGAACACCTACGCCGGCGTCAACTTCATGACCTGCCTCAGCGTGGACCGGTTCATCGCCGTGGTGCTGCCGCTGAGGTTCTCCCGCTACCGCAAGGTCGGCAACGTACGCTACATCTGCGTGGCGGTGTGGGCGGTGGTTCTGTCGCAGACCCTGCCCCTCCTCTCCATGCCAATGACCAATACGGAAGCGGACAACTACATCACCTGCATGGAGTATCCCAACTTCGAGAAGGTGCCCAATATCGCCTACATGCTGATTGGCGCCGTGTTCCTAGGTTACGGCATCCCCGTGGTAACCATCCTGGTGTGCTACTCGGTGCTTTGTTACAAGCTGCGCCTGACGGCCCGGACCAATCACCTGACAGATAAGTCGGGGCGGAGCCGCAAGGCCATCGGCGTGATCTTGTGCGTGTCGTTGGTGTTCGTCGTGTGCTTCAGCCCCTACCACATCGACCTGCTGCAGTACATGGTCCGCAAACTGCTCTCCGAGCCGGACTGCGCCGAACTCACCGCCTTCCAGGTGTCGCTGCACTTCACCGTGTGTCTGATGAACCTCAACTCCAGCCTGGATCCCTTCATCTACTTCTTTGCCTGCAAGGGCTACAAGAGGAAAGTCCTGAAGCTTCTGAGGAGGCAGGTGAGCGTGTCTTTCTCCAGCGCCGTTCGAACCTCGCCCGAAGGCTCGTCGAGGGACGTTGTCGACGGGAACAAAATTCCCCTCAACTCTTCAAGGTACAACCCCTGAAGGGGGACGGCGAGAGACAGGCAGAGGGGAGGTGGGAGGGTCAGGATGGTGCTGCGCTTCTCGTTTGAGCTTACTTGAAGAAGATTCCTGCATTCTAGTGGCGTGGGATGATCGTTTTATACTTTTGCTCAGCGTGGAGTAGAAGTGTGGAGAAAACAGGACTGTATTTTTCAAGGCATCGGGCGTCAACAGCCAAATTAGGGGACTCTGTTGCTTTTCTGATTCAACATAGCCACAACATTGCATCATCCAGACAAAAATGGTATGAAGACGTACTATATGGGATGCAACATTTTGTCATTGGTTGTCATCAGGTCCTTGGGGGAAGATTGTTCCGCTTCCAATTTGAGAAGCCACAATCTCACTTGAATAAACATGTTTTTCTTTACTGTACCAATAGTATGATACAATTAGGATTTCAGGTTGTATTGTTCGTGCTCGTGTACTTTTCACACATTAAGAATGTAGTCTATAGTGTTCTCCTCATGTACATACTGTTGCAAATTAGTTTTTGATGTAAAGCTGGTGAATGGACCTTCTCTATGTAAGAGTTTTCAAGGGCCATTCTTCTTCCTTTATCCGTTTCTAATAAATATTTCACAGTGAAAATACAGTGGAATATTTTAGCCAAACTCATCCGCAAGCAGTTTAGCCTCAAGAGGGCAATGTTATAAAGAAATAGGAACACAAGTTATACAGTCATGGCCAAAATTGATGGCACCCCTGAAATGTATCCAGAAAATGAAGTATTTCTCACAGAAAAGTATTGCAATTACACATGTTTTTCTATATACATGTTTCTTTCCTTTGTGTAATGGAAGAACACACAAAAAAAACTCCCACAGAACTCCAAAAGTGGACAGGAGAAAATTGTTGGCACCCTTAACTTAATATTTGTTTGCACACACTTTGGAAATAATAACTGAAATCAATTTGTTCCCATAATTTTGGCCCACTCTTCCTTGGCAAACTGGTCCAAGTTTCTGATATTGGAAGGGCACCTTTTCCCAACAGCATTTTTAAGATCTCTCTTCAGGTTTTCAAAGGGATTTAGATCTGGACTCATTGCTGATCACTTCAGAACTCTCCATTTCTGGGTGCTTTTTGAAATATTTTTGGGATCATTGTCCAAGATCCCATGATCTTGTACGCAAACCCAGTTTTCTGACATTGCGACCCAAAATCCTTTGGTAATCCTCCGATTTCATGATGCCTTGCACACAGTCCTGGCACCCAGTGCCAGAGGCAGCAAAACAACCCAAAACATCGTTGAACCTCCATCATATTTGACTTAAGGTATGGTGTTCTTTTCTTTGTAGGCTTCATTCTGTTTTTGGTAAACAGTAGAATGATATGCTTCATCAAAAAGCTCTATCTGGTTCTCACCTATCCACTACCTTTGCCCATGGTTGCAAACTTTTTGATCATGTTGTGCTGTGTGGACAAAGGAACATGTAGATCTCTGGAGATGGACTAGCAACCTTGAAATTGATTATATTTTCCCCACAATTTTGGTTCTCAAGTCCTCAGACAATTCTCTTCTCCTCTTTTTGTTCTCCATGCTTATTGTGATACACACAGACACAAAATGCAAGACTGAGTCAACTCCTTTTAATCTGTTTTCAGGTGTGATTTTATGTTGCTCACACCTATTACTTGTCCCAGGTTAGTTTAAACATGCATCACATTTGAAATACATTTATTTATAAAAAATTTGGAAAGGTAACCAAAAATTTTGTCTGGAGCAGTTTTTGAGTTCTTTGTGAAACGATGTCAAGTATTTCTTTTTATTTTTTTATTTTATTATATATATTTTTATTGTTCCAGTACACACAAAGAAATTAAACATGTGTATAGCAAAACGTGTAATTGAAATATTTTTCTTTGATAAATACTGAATGTTCCGGAAAAATATCAGGGATGCAAACATTTGTGGCCATGACTGTACATCCCTATCTTGGTGAGAGCTCAAATTCAGTTTACTGGTGGTCACAGATGGCAGTTTCAAAAGAGAACATTAAAAGACAGCTATTGTCAATATTAAAACAATATTATACGTTGAATTCATCTTCTCATAAATGGCATTTGGCAGTTCCTCGCAAATATTACACGCGCCGTTATAAATACCAGAGAAAAACAGACTTTCGGAGGCAAGCACATGACAAAGACAACATCACACAGACTGTTGTCAAAACAACATATTGCAATGAACACAATACACCATCTGGTCACCGGAATGTATCAGACAGCCAGAGAGGGAGACAGGGAGAGTAGCAGAGAGGTAATTGTATCCAGGGAAATCATTTAGATGAATGACATTTCTACTCATTAAAGCGACTTCCATCATTTTCAGCGCTTAATATCATATGGAATAAAAATTAGAGCATGGAAGGTTATTATGGAAGGGCATGCAATAAAAAAAACGAAACAGCGTCCTCAACTCCTCGCCATCAAACACCGCGGCCTCTTGGGAGTTGGAGTCTATGCGTTGTAAATCTGAATTTGTGGTTATTTACATAGCTCTACGTAAAAAGGTTGTTTCTCAGAGTTCCAGCGTGTGGACTGGTTCTCTGCCGGGTCTGTTTTATGACAGAAGGGTGTGAGTCACCTTGTGTGACAGGTCATATCCGATCGTTAAGTTACACTACAACCAGCGCCCAGCAGAGTATTAGAAAACACCATGTAACCTTTGAAAGGAAGCAAATGGCCTGTGCAGAAGGATCACGTGGTTTAGATGAGGAAATGTCACAGAGGTGATGCGGGGAAGGGTGACAGAGTTGCCGTTCTGTCGTGCGTGAGATATTCCAGCGGGGGAGGCGTTGGATGATGCTCGTGGAAATCTTACGACTGGAGATCGTACATTTCTTTTACGTTTATGTTTCTTCATTTAGCAGACGCCTTTACCCAAAGCGACTTACAAGAGAGAGCTTTATAAAAGAGCATCGGACACTGAGCATAGCAACGTGATAGACCCCGAACATAGCGGGCTTATAGATTATGAACATACATCGTGAGAAACAATAAGTGCCAAGGGAAGAGCTATAAGAGCACACGGCCGAATAGTTTAGGAATATAATTATACTTTCTTACGGCTTAGATGTTCGTCTCATGTAAGACGGTGGACAGATTCTCCTTTTCCCCCCTCTTTCCCTACTGGACAGAGGTCAGACACCCATTCGTGGACACTCATGTACTCACGCACCTGCATGCAGAAACTTAGACTCAACACACACACACACACACACACAAACAGCCGCCCTCCTCCTCCGATAATTATTCCGGTCCGGTTTTGACCGTTGCGCGGTTGAGCGGTTCAAGAGCAGCGGAGGCCCAGGTATAAAAGCATCTCCCAGCGAGGACAGCGCTAAAGTGTCTATTACTGCCATCTTATTTCCTGTTTATATGGCAACTGCCTCAACATCCTGTTTTTAATTACATCTCGCAGGCAGCAGATGCTTCTCTCAGCCAACCTGCTGTGGATGACTCCCCCGAGAACTAATGTGCTGTGACAGACCCTACTTTTCCAATCAATAACTCGCCCTAAATCTGCCATCGCTCTGTCTGCCACCCGCGCACACACGCGCTCCCACTTCTAACGGTGTCCTTAAAGGGAGGGTGCAGAATCGGGGACGGCGAAATCCACTTTCGGCTCGGTTTGTGTTTCTGCTGTGGCGGAAAGTGATCTTTACAGTAACTGTGGTGGTGTGTGTGTGTGTGTGTGGGGGGGGGGGGGGGGGGGGGGGGGGCTGAACAGGAAGTTGGGAGGAGGAGGAGGGGGGTTTCAGACTCTAGCCAGTCGCATCACATCATCCGTTGTACTGAAATAAAAAACAGATTCACTTCCCCTTCGCGTGGCCCCAACTGAGGGCTGTGTGCGAACGTCTGCGAGGAAGTCAATCTGTAAATCTTCGGCAGAAGCTTGCCGGGGGTGTGATGAATGAGATGGGGTCTGTCCGTCGGGATGGGGGGAATCCAGGAGAACACAGGCTTCACGGCCGTCCCTGAGGTAAGCGCGTGACGTTCCGTTACCGGAAAATAGACTTTGAATGTTTGAAGGGACCAGCCTGAAAGGTTACATTCCCCGTCTTACTGCGGGCTTGCCATGGTTAGGATGGAGAATGCAACTTCGTTTTTTCCCCCTCAGTTTGTTTTCCTTTGTTATCGTGCTTTTATGGTCGGGTAATGTTCTTAAAAGAATCAGGCCTGATGGGAGCTTTTGATCAGCTCAAAAACATTAACATTTCATCTCCAAGGGAGGGAGGCGGATCTGGGAAGATGAGGCATTTATAAGAAACTGTCCTTCAAAATCATTTCCTCTTTCATATAGTCAATTTGCAGATGCTCTTATCCAGAGCAAATTACAGCAAGCACAGACAAAATTCCCCCTGAAGCTCCTTGCCCAAGGACACAATGTAATGTTGGCATGCCAGGATTCGAACCAGGAACCTTCCTATTACTAGCCTCACTCCCCTACTGCTCAGCCACCTGACTCCCAGGGAAAGTTACACTTCTTTATTTCAAAACACCACTTCCTTTTTTTGTGTGACTTAGGGATGGGTAGATGTGCAGGCTTTTGCAAAGTGTCTGACACCAAATCATAAAGCAGAATGGAACTTGACGTGACAAAACCTCTTATTTCTGTAGTCATGGGCGACCAACACGTACCAAGCTAACAACCACAGGCAAACTGAAACTGGTGTCTTCCTCTTCATCTAGGCTGCAGCTGCAATGCTGCTAAAAAAACAACATTCTAAATGAGTAACAACCTTGTTATTCAATGATTTGATGTGTTGGGGGTTAGGAGTTACATTTACTTTTAGTCATTTAGCAGACGCTCTAATCCAGAGTGATTTACAGCAAGTGCCCCTGAGGCAAGTAGGGTGAAGTGCTTTCCCCCAAAACACAGCATCATGTTGGCACCGCCGGGGTTTGAACCAGGGACCTTCTGATTCCCTCACCGCTCCGAAACCTGACTCCCCGAGGAATGTTTTTGTGTTGCGTTGAGTTCTTTACGTCATTACACACACCCACAACCACACACACCCCCCCCCCCTCCAGAATCCCATTGCACTCTGCCACTTTAGCACAAAACACTTTAAACTTAAAAAACTTACAACTGTGATTTTTGCACCACTGTGTATATATCCCCCCCCACCCCCCCCCCCCCCCCCCCCCCCCCCCCCCCCCCCCCCCCCCCCCCCCCCCCCCCCCAACGTACCATATATATATACCCATTCCACTCTGTACCCATGTCACTTGCAATTCCATGTTACCTGTATCATTTGCACTACTCGCATCATTTGTATTATTTGTAACATTGTATTCCATGTTACCTGTATCATTTGCACTACTCGCATCATTTGTATTATTTGTAACATTTGCATCCTTGTCTATATGTACCACATCTGCAGTGTATCTTTACATTGTATTCATTTTCATTTTATTAGTAGGCCACATTTATGTTCTATGTTTGCTCATTCCTGCCAAAGTAAATTCTATGTTTGTTTATCTTGCATAGCGAATAAACCCCCCATTCTGATTCCTGATTCTGATTCTCTGATTACTCTCTCTCCTCCGCAGGCGAAGAGCATTTACCCTAATGTCTCTGCGGCGACTGCCATCCTGGCTACGTCCGCTGAGCTGATGCCCGCAGAATACCGCTTCGCCAGCCTGGCGTTCTACAGCGTCCTCCTTGCCGTCGGCGCGGTCGTCAACCTCACGGCGTTGTGGGTGTTCGCCCTCACCACCAAGCGCCGGAACTCCGTCACCGTCTACATGATCAACGTGGCCGTGGTGGACCTGCTCTTCATCTTCCTCCTGCCCTTCAGGATGGTCTACTACGCCCAGGATCGCTGGCCCTTCGGCGACTTCTTCTGCCGAGTCACGGCCGCGCTCACCGTCTTCTACCCCTGCATGGCGCTGTGGTTGTTTGCCTTGATCAGCGCCGACCGCTACGCGGCCATCGTCCAACCGAAACACAGCAAGGAGCTGAAGAACATCCCCAAGGCGTCGCTGGCGTGCGTCTGCGTCTGGGTCATGACGTTAGGCGGCACCGCGCCCCTCCTCTTCCCGGACGACGATCCGGACGCGGCGGGCAACTTCACCACCTGCCTGAAGACGAACGACATCGTCCACCTGCGCCGGGACAACCCGGTCAACTTCGCCCGCCTCGTCTTCTTCTTCCTGGTGCCCGTCTGCATCATGATCGGCTGCTACACTGTCATCGTGGACAACCTGGTCCACGGGAGAACCTCCAAGCTGAAGCCCAAGGTGAAGCAGAAGTCCATCCGCATCATCGTCACGCTCATCGTCCAGGTGCTGGTGTGCTTCGTGCCCTTCCACGCCTGCCTGGTGCTCCTGCTCCTCCAGAGGAGCGGGGGAGGGGACTTCAACGCGTGGGCGGCCTTCACCACGTTCCTGATGAACCTCAGCACGGTGCTGGACGTCATCCTCTACTACATCGTCTCCAAGCAGTTCCAGGACCGCGTGATCAGCGTGATCCTCTACCGGAACTACCTGCGGAGCGTGCGGCGGAAGAGGCGGCACACGCACACGGGCAGCGTCCGGTCGCTGAGCAACCTGCCCAGCGCCATGATCTGAGGATGGGGCCGGGGGGGAGGGGGGCGAGGGGGGGAGGGGACTGAGAGACACCCGCGCCGGCAAGAGGCGAGTCACACGGATGACGTGTTTTTTCTCACGAAAACTGCGTTTCATTTGTCGTGTGTTTTTCTTCCGAGACGCAAATTCACACTGCGGAAGTGTGGTGTCGCGTCGCGTTCGTCGTAAAAAAACAAAACATCTGCTTTCGAGACCGATCGTTTCGCGCCTGAGACTTGTGGAATACGAAGCACGCGCGTGCGCCTGGGCACGCGATACGCGAACACACACGCACGCGCATCAGCCTCATTCTTTACTCGGTATTCAGGATACGGTAGAGCCTGGCGAGGCTAAAAACGACGCTCGCTCACATCGAACTAACCAATGGCGGCAAAGTTGTGTGCCCTCCGTGACCACAACATCTCTCTCTTTCTCTCTCTCTCTCTCTCTCTCTCTCTCTCTCTCTATCTCTCTCTCTCTATCTCTCTCATCTGTCTGTTTCATAAGTTAAATCAAGTCTGCTTTCTTGGAAGCTCAGAACTGTTGACAAAACGCAGTGGTCTGTGACTTGCAACATACACTTTTGTCTTGGCCGTCATTGTAAAACGTGTCAACCTTGTCCTGTAAAACTTCCTCAACACAAGGTTGTGACATTTGTATATATAATATATATGTAATATATATGTATATATAATATAATAACTGTTTTGCACTTCTGGTTGGATGCTAACTGTATTTCGTTACCCTGTACTTGTACCTGTGTAATGACATTAAAGTTGAATCTAATCTGAATCTAATCTAATATATGTATATGTATAAAATCGCTTTTGTCGTTTGCGCTGCCGCAGCAGTTTGTGTTTTTTGGAGTGTGTGTTTCGTATCTCTAGGCCAGCGGGGTCGTGGGGGGCCTGTTCAACCCTTGCCTGAGGGAGGTGCTGCACTCCTGGAAATGACACCGCGCCAAGGAGCACGGGCGCTGTTACACAACCCGACCAGGAGGTGGCAGCACAGCCTGGTGAACTGGACAGAGCCACCTGTCCAGAAGAGGGGAGCCAAGCTCAGAGCAACAGGGGAGCTAGTGCCCCCCTCCCGGCTAGTGCCCCCCTCTCCCGGCTGTGGCTACGTGACGTTGCGTCCCTGGGCAAGGCACTTCACCCCTACTTGCATCAGGGGGGAATGTCCCTGTACTTGCTGTAAATCGCTCTGGATAAGAGCGTCTGCTAAATGACTGAATGTTAACATGAGAGATGTTGCTGTTGTTGTGTAGCAGAAGGAGATGGCCTATGAGTAAGCTGGTAAGTGTGGAGGAGAGCGCATGGTGAGGGTGATCTTTACTGGATGACTGGATGACAGCACGGCCAGTGACTCATGACAGTGGCTTGTCCAGGCTCTAGTGCAAACCTGTGCTTTAGCGATTCACACCATCCACGCTCTTTATATCGGCCAAGGGACACTCAATGGAATAGCATACTGTCTACTATGTTGCGGGCAAGATTTAATTTATCTTAACTTGTTTCCACATCTTTCTGGCTAAAATAAAAGATCAACAACTGATTATGCTTCCATCGCTCGACTGGATGAGATGAGGGTGGATGGATTAGATTAGATTAGATTCAATTTTATTGTCATTACACATGTACAAGTACAGGGTAACGAAATACAGTTAGCATCCAACCAGAAGTGCAAATACTGGTGGGTACTGGTGGGTTGTGAGATCTCTTAACTCTTAGTGTAAACTTTGGTTGGGACATCCAGTCTCTCATCCGAACCACTCGTGGTACATTCCATGGAATTGTGGGTAGTGCGGTCCAGCTTTAAAACCTTTGGTTTATCGTTCATCGGCTCGGCCCGCATTTGATTTTATTATTCGCTCATTCAGCCAATGGGATTTATAACCGAGGAGGTCAGGGGTCAAATGAAGCAGGGTTGGGTCCTCCGTCCGTCCCACCTGTTACGCATCAAAGGGAAACCTAAGACGCCCGGCGCAGCGACTGACATTTAAAACAATTACGTTTCCTGTCGAGTCCCTGTGATGAATTATCCGGAAGCTTTACTCTCTCTCCGCCGTCGCTGGAAATCTTCGCAAACGCGCAGCCTTTGTTGTCGCGAGAAATTAATGAAAACAAGATTGTCTTTCATTCAAGCCGATCTAACAACGCCACAGCCAGCTGCTCTTCTCCGGGAATAAACGACGACAACAAAAAACAGTCAGCATTAAACGACGCTCTGGTGAAAATACCTTTTCTCCCCGTCGGTCGCTCGCGCCGGCAAACCAATCAGGCGACGGAGCTCGGCGGCCATCTGCTTGGTTATTTGATATGTGTGAATACACGTTGTAATGACTTTGTTTGCGAATTGCTCGCTTCGGCAAAACACGCCAGAGCTCTCCAAGTACTGGAGTGTTCAAAGCTAATCATATAATTGGACACAATAGTCGATGACAAATGGAGACGCTCGCAGCCCAGCCAGCTGGGGAAGTGAATATGTAATCATTGTAAAATCATATCATTTTGCATATTTGAAGACAGCTTAATAGAGTTGGCATGTCAGCACACGATCAAGTGATGATCAGCGCAGCCGTCCCTGGGTTTGTTTTCCAAATATTGCTTTGATTGGGCGATTCGTCGCGCGGGGCTCGCGCTAGCTCACACTGTGAGCACCAACATGAGGTACTGTACTGAGGCAACCTCGGTCAGTGAGCTTGTTCATCGGGCACATCCAGTTCCGTTATAGACTCACCAAAAGATTAGATTAAACTTTAATGTCATTACACAGGTAAGTACAGGGTAACAAACAACTTACATTTAGATTTACTTGTTGCTATTATCCAAAGCGACTCACAGCAAGTACAGGGACATCCCCCCCTCCCGAGGCAAGTAGGGTGAAGTGCCTCGCCCAGAGACACAACTTCACGTAGCCACAGCGGGAATCGAACTCAGGATCATGAGCCTAACTCCTTAACCCGCTGAGCCGTCTGACTCCCTAATGATCCTAGCCGATCGTCCGCCGAACGAATCATCGCAACATTCCACAAGTCGGCTCGGCCATCTGCAAAGCGGTGAGCCGCGATCGGCGGATCATTTCGTAAACAGTCAATGCGTTAGTCGTTCCATAAATTGGCGTTGGAAAAAATAGATAACATATTTCGGAACTGCACAGGAGGGTACAGTAAACCTCATGCTTGGTGTTCGTTGCCAGTCCTCATATTGTTTCCATTATACAGCCTATAGGAACATGAAAGGACCCCGCAGTAATTACGCGCCGCGCCGGGGCCCCCCTCCAGACCCCCGCCAGACCCCCACAACAAGCCTCCGCAGGGCCCAGATATGTCATGGGGGCTCGGGCTACCTGCACATGTCTGCACTTACATCATTCCGACGGTTCTCTCAGGGCAACTTTCGATGCAACCCCCGACCCCCCACCCCAACGCCCCAACCCAGCCCCCCCGCTCACTCCCCCGACACCGCCTTCTCTTAGTCAAGTTTACTGTAGGGGGGGGTGAGGGGGGGGGGGGTAGCGTGAAGGAAATGAGAGGCACATGTGTGTACCTAGTGGCGCGGCGGACGTGTACCCGCCCCCCCCCCCCCCCCCCGGGGTAACTTCCTGGTTCCGAGCCCCTCGCGTTTAATGGGTTCCTTTTGTCCGCTGCGCCGGCGTTTGGGAAGAGCAGTTATTTGTTCCCGTCTATGGCAGCGGCGCTCGAGAGTAGCCACATGTGGGCTGTCCTGCGCTCTGTACGAGCAGGAAGAGGTTCAGCGCCGGGGATGTTTAGAGGCACACGCACGCAGTCCAAAACATCCGCGGGCCCACTGGCGTTGAAACGATCCCTCGAAAAGTCTTCCGTCTCCATTAAAAGAGGATATGGCTATCAAACTGACTTCGATTGACCCCCCGACCGTTAGCACGGCGGAGGGAGAGGGAGACGAAGGGTCCCGGGGTTGGGGATGCGCGCGGCCTTGATTACAGCCGTGCGTCTGTTCGAGAGAGGATTGTTTGCTGCTGATTCACGCACTTCATACCAAGGACGCAGGGCGCCATTAGCGCACATAAATAATGTAGGACGCCCTCCCCCCCCCCCTTCCCACCCGCCCCGCCCCCCCTCTCCCCCTCCCCTCACCCCCCTTCCCCCCCCTCCGACTCTACTCAGCTAAGTGGCCTGAAACCTCAAGCTGATCCTGTCAGGTTTCTCTATAGATTAGCGCAAGATTTATTTGAAGTTGGTTAAAGCGCCGCGTTCCTGACAGTGAGCGGGGGGGATCGGGTGTGCCGTTCGGGGAGGGGGGGAGGGGGGGGGGGCGCTGCGTGGTGTTGGCGGTCCTGTTTTCTTTAAAAAATGTTTTCAATTGTATCATGTGAAGTGGGGGAAAGGGTGGTGTAGGGTTGGGGGGGGGGGGGGTGTTGGCCTGGCCGGGACCCTGTTAATATTTAATTGCAGTCTCACTTTGGTTTCCTCTCGAGCTGTGCTATCGCCTGCCCCAGACGGAGCGAGCTACGTTACAACCAGCACGGATAACAGGACGTTGGGGGGGGGGGGGGGGGGGGGGGGGAGTTGTTGTCGTCATCCTCCGACCGCGGCCTTCCTCTCTGGAAGTTTTCGGATGAGAGCGATGTTCCCGAACGGTGTTTTCTCCTTCGTACCGTCGGGCGCGGATAGCCACGGCGGAATCCGAGCCGAAGTGCGTGAGAGACCTTGTTTTACAAAACCGTCAGGCTCGTACCGCATGTCTGAGTGGATGTTCGAGATCCAGCGAGAGAACGGGAGAGACGAAGAAACAGAGACGAGGGAGGGATGAGGGAGAGATACAAAGACACAATCGCAGGGCAATAAGGAAAGGAGAGGGGTTAAGAAAGAGAGAGACAGAGAGAGCAAGAGAAAGAAAGAGAGATCGACTGAGGAGGAAGCGGCGGGAGAGAGAGACGCGGAGGAGAGCGAGGGACGGAGAGAGGCGCCCTTGTCTGAGTTCCGAGAGGCCTCCTCAGTGTGCGTGTCACGTCTCCTCTCTCCCTGAGCTCAATTACAGGATTGGTACTCAGAAAGGAAACTTCATCATGTCATACAGATGTCTTCACTGGCGGAGAGGGGGGGGGGGGGGGGGGGGAGAGAGCGAGGATGCGTGTCATCATTTAACATGACAGGATCTGAATCACTTGTGAACAGAAAACACACATAAACCACTGGACACAGACACTCATTCCTCAGTGCCGGCTGATTATTTACAGCGTATAGATGTAGATATACTGTTTATGTGTATATATCTCCAGAGGACGTGTAAGGTTTAAGCAGCGTTCCGTGAGGTCTTACATTCAAGCTGCGCGGTACGTGCTTTAGCGCTTATGCGATTTCATGGTACCTTCCCTGATTGTGAAACACGACGACCGTATGGAATATGGGACCTGTTCCTTTTCAGAAATCTGTTTACTGTGTAATGCTCTTACAGAACCGTGGGTGATCATTAGCGTGTGCGTGTGCGTGTTTACGTCGACCGGCAGCTCTTCAGATCTTGCTTTCGCATCCAGTACGCAGCCCTTTATTAAGCTGTTCCCCGCTATGCTTCTGACATAACACAAACGCAGAACACTCTCCACAACAATAACGCTGTTTCATTTTAATTTGATTACGTTTTTCCTCTCAACGGACGCCAAGTCCTGTTTTTGCCTCAGGAACCCACCTCTTAATCACGTTCCATCCAGACTGTCTTTCATCTAATCTCGCTGCCGTGGCACGGGCCCAAACATCACAATGCTGAGAGGAAAGGGAAAACAGAGAGAGAGAGAGAGAGAGAGAACTAGATAGAAAAAGAGAGAGAAACACAAGTGGGAAAACAATGACAAAAGCTCAGCTCTCCTGTCTTCTGTCAGACGAAGCGAAGTTCTGCGTTCCACGGCGGGCGGGGCGGATCCGGGATCCTCTCAGCGCTAACAGAGCTGTAGAAAACGAGGGGAACAGATGGCGACGTTCTCTCCTGCATCCTCTCGCAACTGACACACTTCCTGGGCCTCCATTAATCTTCCGTCCCTCTCACTCCTCCCCCCCCTCCCCCCCCTCCTTCCCGCTGTATTCCTGCCGCACAATTTTATTAAAACAACTCGGGAGAGCGCGCGCCGACGAAAACAGGCCCCCCCCGGCGCAGCTGCTGTCGGCCCCCGGGAGGAGCCTTTACGCCACGCCGGACGTGCCGGTCCTCTCGCATCTAGAAAGCGGAAACAAGCTTCGCTGGAGGGCGAGCCGCTTTAAGGACGTCCCCGCCCGCCCCCGCCCGCCCCGCACGTGACTGAGAGTCCGAGGGAATACGCGGATCATGTTCGCTTTCAAAGAAAAACCCACAGAGCCGCCCAGTAGCGCATCATACTCTGAGCGTAGGGCACCAAGTGACCAGGGGGGGCACCAAGTGATCAGGGGGCACCAAGTGATCAGGGGGGCACCAAGTGATTAGGGGGGCAACAAGTGATCAGGGGGGCACCAAGTGACCAGGGGGGCACCAAGTGACCAGGGGGGCACCAAGTGATCAGGGGGGCACCAAGTGATTAGGGGGGCAACAAGTGATCAGGGGGGCACCAAGTAACCAGGGGGGCACCAAGTGATCAGGGGGGCAGCAAGTGACCAGGGGAGCACCAAGTGACCAGGGGGGCACCAAGTTATCAGGGGAGCACTAAGTGATCAGGGGGGCAGCAAGTAATCAGTGGGGCCTCAAGTGACCAGGGGAGCACCAAGTGATCAGGGGGGCACCAAGTGATCAGGGGGGGCACCAAGTGATCAGGGGGCACAAGTGATCAGGGGGGGGCACCAAGTGATCAGGGGGGCACCAGTGATCAGGGGGCACCAAGTGATCAGGGGGGGGACACCAAGTGGTGGTGGTGGTGGGGGGGGGGGGGGGGGGGGTGTTGGGGGGGGTGTTGGGGGGGGTGTTGTGTGTAGGGCACCTAAATGGCTAACCTAGCCAACCTGGCTGACCATAGACCTGGACTGCGTGTGCGTACGCTTGTCTATGGGGCCTTAAACACACACAAGGACAGCCGACGTGATGACAAAATGTTCCAGCGACGCAACTCGAGTCTTCTGCTGTGTGTCCACAGGAGTTGGTGGCTACATCGAAAAATCAATTCCAATTTAAATGATTGGAATAAAGAACTGCAGGAGCTGAAGATAAAGGAACTTTCAGTCTCCTAGATCCCCTTTAATGGAAAGTCATTTCTTCTGGGTATTCTAATGGTTCTCAGGGAAGATTGCAAAATAAAGTTGATGAGCTGGGGGGGAGGTTAATAGTGTGTGTATGTGTGTGTGTATGTGTGGGTGTGTCCATGTGTGTGTTTTCTTTTCCGGTACCATTCAGTATCACTCGAACCTTCACTTATGACAAAGGCACAAAACAAAGAGTAATCCTCTGGGTTCATGCACACATTACAATATGGTCACACAAGGAGGACCCTTCCATTTTACATTTAACAGACGGTTTAATCCAAAGCGATTTACAGTAAGTACAGGGACATTTTCCCTGAGGTAAAGAAGGTGAAGTGCCTTGCCCAAGGACACAACATCACATGGCTACAGCCGGGGTTCGAACTCACAACCTTCCGATCACAAGGACATCGCCTTAACCATTGAGCCATCTGACCTCCTTCCATTGAGTACCAGTGGAGTGGGCCTGTGTTTTGTCCCCCAAAACAAATCAACAACCTCTCTCTCACACTCACACATAGAATATTCTTAGAAGATTTAGAATATTATTTTCCTAAAATTGACAGTAGAATTTTTCTCTGGCGTCAAACACCACCAGTATCAGTTCATTTCGATATGTAATAAATAGCATAACTCGATAATTCAACAGCATATAAAATTAAGTAGCGTAAAATATAAGACTTTGAATGCTGCACAATACAGTACAGTTTATAACATTATGCCCACAACATATGGTTCCTGGTCTGGCCAAAGAATGTGTTTACAATGTGCATGTGTGCGTGCAAACACTAAAAGACCCATATTTTTTTATTTCCATCAGTCTCCTTTGTGTTGCCATTATCACCTCCAGACTGTCCCCACAGTACAGTGAAAGGCGCAGTCAACACCGAGCCCAAGTCCAGTGGCCTGGAAACCTGGAATGAAAGCCCCCCTATCAACAACATGGCTGCGAAGGTATGGTGTCCTGGATAGATCAAAACTCGCTTGTTTTTCTCCTCCTTTTGCCCCCAACATACTTCATACGGAGACCTTTCAGAGCGCTGCCGCTGACATTTGAAAGAAGCCTGGCGCGGAGGCATTTCCATGGAAGAAACTTGTTGACATAGTTATCGGACATCAAAAGAGCCCTGTGAGAGTAATGGGGATGTTAAAGGCCGCGTTGGCTCCAAATATCACAAAAAGGATGAGAGGGTGGCCGAACGCGCTTTGACTGAAGGACTGAAAGAGAAGAGGGGAGGCGGGGGGAGAGAGCGAGAGATAGAGGAGGTAGAGGGATAGATAGGAGTGAAAAAGAGAGACAAACAGAGAGAGGAGAAGACAAAGAGCGGGAGGAGGGGGGGGGGGGACTGAAAGAGAAAAGGAGAGGGAGGGAGGGAAGGAGAGAGAAAGAAAGGGATGGAAAGAAAGAGGGAATGGAGAAAAGGGATAAAATCCTCCGGAACATTCTCCAGAGAATGAAAGGCGCTCGGCTCCATTTCCGCCCAAGAAGCGTTTGAGTTAAAAGGTGGCCCCCTGTACAAATGAAACTCAATTTCACGCCACATTATCCCTCCCTGTTCTCTTTCCTGGCTTTCATTTTCATTAAGACCAGAGACAATCATAAATTAATAATTACTGCTAGAATGTCTAAGCGCAGGGTGCGCTTCTGCGGGCTCCATCCTGGCTCTGAGGACTTCCATGGTCACGCTTGCAAAATGTTCATTTAGGTAATGTGGCCTGGATCTTGTCAGACGATTCTGCTTTTGTAGTTTCGCTAATACATAATGGTCTATCTGATTAGACAGCATTAGTGCTATCGCCGGATTGATAAAGCCGGATCGGAAAGAAAGTAAACTCGCTTCTCCTTCTGGAAAGAATATGCAACTTCCAGGTTGATAATCAGCGGAAAAGCTCTAGTTAGCGATGAAAACACAGATCTCATAAAAAGGGTTGTCGCGAGAGTTGCCGAAATCGCCAAACTCATCGCATTAACCATCGCTCTCACCCTTGTTTTCATGCTGTAACCGGTTTCAGTTTCCAGGTTCCGTAGGTGAAGAACGGTGACCCGGCGTAACAATACCTCACACACGTTAAACTAAGCGGCTATGTTGGATGCATCAATGTTAACTTGCGCAAGAACAGCCAGAATAACACTCTGGGGTGATGTATGTGCGAACACGTCTCCATGGCAAGTCAAGCAAATACACCTCGGTAGCGTGGCCTACATCCATGCTCCGAATGTTTCTAACGCCACGATGAATATGCTCGACATACGGCGCAACACAACGACGCAGCTTATGCTCGTTTGATATTTCAAGTATCTGCCTCATGGTCATATTTGCACCGAATGAAATGTATTACAGAATGTGCAGTGGTATGAAACATATTGCTGGAGGCGACCTTGCCACAGCTACTGGTGCAGAACAAGGCGTCAGTACGACAAATAACACAACATCTGAATAATAGCTGCGAACTAGCCGAATCTCTTACTCGCTCAGCAAAAGTGTAGTTAGTGGAGGGGATCTTTGACTTCAAAGAGCATGTTGGGGAAGATGCGTGTGTGTGTGCGAGAAGGATCCAGGCCATTAAAAGAGGTCGTGGAGAGGTGCACGATCAGTGCTTTGTCCAGAAACTTCAGCTCAAGTTTCCAGTGACAACAGAAGTTCATTATTCTGACAAAGAACGCCACAGAAGTTTCGGAGAGCGATTGATTGCCTGTTTGTGTGTCGTGTTGCCGCCTCAAGGTTGATTGAAACTTTAACCTCATTTTTAATAAAGAGAAGAAAAGCTTGAAATGTTTCAGACCTTGAATTTCTACAATGGGGCTGTTGAATTATGCAGCGATCAGTCAATTATTCATCTATGTGCTGTGTTACGGACAAGCTTTAAAAAGCATGCAAAATGGAACCGGCAGAGCGGTGCTGTGTCAACACATTTCACTCAGAATTGCTTACAAGAGAAATTTGTCTCTCGACGTCGATTTAATGTTTTCTTCGTACATGTTTTAAGTGCTGGCCCACCCGTTACCAATCAGTAACATGATCCCAATGGATCAGGCACATGCTGTAAACAAATTAATTAATGCCCGTATCTATAATTTTTAATTGACTCAAACGTCATTTATAGAACTGTATCCTGTATGTGTGGGAAACTGTACAAGATACATTATTTAAGTGAATACACATTTTCCTTTAGTACAATACATCAATAACAACACTATGCTTATTCATCCTGCTAAGGTAGGCTGTGCCTTTATGTAGTGCGTTCAACAATTATATTTAATACAACCTTCATATGGATGCTTGGAGTTTATAGGTTATAGGCTAGGTTTGACTGGAAACAGAGACACTAATTGTTGACAGTGTCATTGTAAAAGGAACACTCTTGAGTAAAATGTTCACTTTGAATACATCTGAACGCTGAAATATCTGATGTCTGATAGGATACGATGCTGAACTAAGCATAAACAAGGTGCCAGACTCTCTTTCCCTGTCTGAAGTGTTACAATCATGTTGCTTGGAACACATGCTTCATGCAAACTCTTTTACACTTCCTGAAAGGGGCGGACTTAAACTTCAGTCCCCCTCCTCACTTCTGGCCCAGATAATCTGGGGTCTCTCCCTTTCAGAAG
>CM059319.1:14269881-14307381 GCA_030340685.1 Protosalanx chinensis
GAGTCCAGCGTCGGAAAGAAAAAGTGCGACGCCGTGGAAGTGTTACCTCATATCCTGATCAGATGCTCCATGCGGACGGCCGCTATATCAATCACAGTGACCCTTCGTGAACCTCGTCCACCCCCCCCCCTCCCCCCGCCCCCGCCGACTGCTGTCATTGTGGCATTGTGTGAGGAGGGAGTGAGGGGTTGGGGAAACACGAACAAAGGCATGGCTGTGTGTGTGTGTGTGTGAGAGGGACACACACGCACGCACAAACACACAGGCTAATTACCCCGCTCTGCCGCAGGTCTTTGAGGCGCTGCACTCTGGCCGCCTCCGTTCAAGCAACACCAAGCGAGTTCTGTGTAAAAGTCATTACGGCGTGAGAGCGACGCTAAAAATAAAAATAAACACGGGGAGGGGAGGGTTTCTGCCAGGAGGAACAAACAGATGTAGAGAGAGAGAGAGAGGGAGAGAGAGAGAGAGAGAGGGAGAGAGAGAGAGAGGGAGAGAGAGGGAGAGAGAGAGAGAGGGAGAGAGAGGGAGGGAGGGAGGGAGGGAGGGAGGGAGGGAGGGAGGGAGGGAGGGAGGGAGGGAGGGAGGAGGGAGGAGAGTGAGAGAGAGAGAGAGAGAGGGAGGGAGGGAGGGAGGGAGAGAGAGAGAGAGAGAGAGCTCGGTGCGCAGAGATAAACATCCTCTGTCTGACAAGGACATGAAGGATGAGATGCCACCAACATTAACACCTTCTACAGAGCCTGTCTACCTGCTTATATGCCTGTCTGTCTGCCTATCTGTGTACGTGTCTGTCTGCCTGCCTGCCTGCCTAGCTACATGTTGAAATAGTCTAATTAATACAAGTATTTGTAAACTGCGAGGTTCTCTTTTGAAATAAAGGGCCATTAGACGCTGGAGATGAGGGACATTGGAGAATGGGGGGGGGGGGGGGGGCCCACAGGATTTGGGGAATGTGTTGAATCAATAGGAAGAAACTCAGAAATTGTTCTTATTCTAATGATCTAGCAAGGCCGTCTGTACGCAATATCACCGCAAATGCTGAAACACCTCATTTACATTTTTGGCGCAAGATAAAATGTGTGACGTCTTGACACCCATTGTTTTATGAAAGAACGTCTCATTAAAATATGTTAAAACTTAGTATTTTTATATTCAAATCAAGATGAAAAGTTCATTAAAGAGGATAAATATTTCATTAGATGCTAAATAAAACAAAGGGATTTTTTGGCTTCTCTCAGCATAAAATTCCTTTGAAAGATTAATTAATACATGTAAAATTATGCAAATTATGCCCATGCAAATATTTTATGAAGACAATTAAGGGAACCATTAATTACGGTCTTTTTGCTTCAGTGACATTCATTCATTTAATTTTAATTCACTTTAACTGTTTTGATGTTTAATCTTGCAACAAAGAACTTTATCTCTGCGCACAGGATCATGTAAACTGTGCACATGGAGTGGGAACCAAAGGAGCTGA
This sequence comes from Protosalanx chinensis, assembly GCA_030340685.1. Lineage (NCBI taxonomy): Eukaryota > Metazoa > Chordata > Actinopteri > Osmeriformes > Salangidae > Protosalanx > Protosalanx chinensis. Next base: position 14,271,359 of record CM059319.1, read on the forward strand.
GACTGGGGGGGAAGATATTCACGTGTGCACCGTTGCCAGGCACTGAAGGAGGGTGTGGTTCCAGTGGAGAGGTTGGCTGGTGAAAACTGCCACACTCCCTCTTGGACACGATTCAAAACACAGGAAAAGCAATTAATAAACACAGACTGTGTTAATATCGCAGGATTAGAGAAGTGTGACAAAAGACAAATAGAAATAATTAGTTCTCTAAAATTATGCTCTCATTAATTTCTCTCTCTCTCCTCTCTCTCCTCCCGCCGTCTCTCTCTGTTCCTCTCTGAGTTGTGAGCTCAGAAAAACATTTTTCTTGGCTTTCATGCGAGTGATAGGGTTGTTTTTTTTCCTCCCCAGTTTGCCTGTGTAATTTATCAACCTCATTGTATTTTATTTTTTTGCCATTTGAGCTTAATTATACAGCCTTGGTAGCACCGTAGAAAAGAGCAGACATGGGTGTCAGACAAAAACTATTCTAATTGAACAGAAACCCACAATACGTTCTGTAATTCAACGCTCTTCAGGGCAGTGTAAAGTGGACGACCTTCCAGAACGACAAAGTATGTACAACTACAGAGCACTGCGCTCGCTTAAAAGCGAGACGATCGCCGATTATCGAGAACGATCTAGTCTGCAATGTCCTCGGCATCATTTGCATATCTATTGTAGATGCGGTCTGATGATATATGGAACGTCCCTTTCGAAACTGCACTAATGTAGAATACGATGCAGCAGAAATACTCTTTCGGTCTGCATGGAAATGACCATGTCTTCTAATGAGATACTTCTATTAAAGATGTGTGAAAAGTTTAAGAGACTGGGAGACATTACTCTAGAAGGTCCCCAGTCAATCTTTTCATATTGTTGTAAAATATTCAAAACCTGCTAAAGATACTAATTTGGTAGGAAAAACGAGGCTCTGAAGGTGCTCCTTTTAAGAAGGATCTGTTTAACGATGACCTGGAAGGGGCTTCTGTTCTTTTTCGGACCCCCACCTATTCATATCGCTGGTGAATGAATGTAATTTAATTAAGCGACAATCGTTCTTTTGCAGGGGGTGCAATTTGCTCAATTGGTTCTTTCATCCTTTCTTTGGAACCGAACCATCCTTTTCACGAAGGCTAGCGAACCTAAGTGACTAACATGATGCTGATTGTGACCACGAACATCCCCGATTTTAAAAGAGACATCCTTTTTTCATCGCAAAGGAAGTTTGCTGGCTGGCGTAAAAGTATGGGGCTTTTACGCGAAGGTCTCCTTCTTCGCAGGGAAGTGTGCCACGTCTTACTCGGCACAAACGCACCTTGTTTCTGGATGAACACGCAAGCAGCCGAGATTCCACCGAGGTTACCGCGGCCCCTCTATCTAACCCCCTCCCCCCTCCTCTTGCGAGGCAAACAAAGACAAACAAGGCATAAGAAATGCACACAGCTACTTCATAAAAGTAATTGATTTCTTGTTCTTTTCCCCCCGCAGCCGAGTCGGGGAAATCCGTCAAAGCGCGTTGGCGATTTTACGACTCGTTTACAGTTTTTTAAGAGGTAAACAAACAAGCGAAAAACCCTAATGGTCTCGCGGTGCACCCAAATGCGCACGGAGCTCCCTTCTTGCCTTGATATTCATTAAAAAGACCCCGATTCCGATGCCGCATTACTCTCCCAACTCTAATAAAAGACTCATTTTGTGTGTGGTGAAAGCCAATGATCTTGACCCAGAGCCTTGGCCCAGATGGTGAGTTGTACGCCTGAACAGCAGGAAGAGACACACTAATATTCATATACTGTAGCAGGGAGAGGGGAAGAGAGAGAGCCAGAGAGATTTATTGTCTCCTCGGAGTGCCATACCTTGTATTGTCCTTTCGGCATCTGTTCGCCCACTGCTGCGGTCAGTCTCCATCTCTGGGGTCAGAGAGTCTGAGAGGAGGGAAAGAGATGAGGAGCAGAAGGGAGGGAAGGAAGGGACAGGAAAGGAGGGAGGGAAGGAGAGGAGGGGAGGAGAGGACGGGAGGGAAGGAGAGGAGGAGAGAACAGGAGGGAAGGAAAGGGAGAGGAGGAGAGGAAGGGAGAGAGGGAGGGAGGAAGGGAGGAAGGGAAGGAGGAAGGGAGGGAGGGAAGGAGAGGAGGGGAGGGAAGGAAAGGGGGAGACGAAGGAAGGGAATGAGAGGAGGAGAGGAAGGGAGGGAAGGAAAGAAAGGAGGGTAGAGGAGGAGAGGAAGGGAGGGAGGGAAGGAGAGGAGGAGAGGAAGGTAGGAGAGGAAGGGCAAAGAAGGAGAAAAGAGAGCGGATAACTACAATCACTAAAATGTTTCGGCGTATCTCTTACATAGAAGCAGCAGCTTCTGTAATGACACCAAATCTGTCAACAGATGACAACATTTCCAACGTGGACCCACATTTTACACCGTTAGCAAACGACACCAAAGACAAGCGCTCTCTATATTTTCTAGTGTCTAGACTCCATTGCCTTGTGGAGCTTGATGTGTGTCTGTGCTCATACAGGTGGTGATAGGGGCGGAATACTGTATGTGGAGGCATGGCCCATGTAGGGACGTTACCACTGCACAAACTCAGTCTGCGCCCACAGTAGTCATTGAAGGGGCTAAGTTGAGGTGGCCTTAATCAACAGCAGAACAGATAAGCAAAATTGTAACGCTTATATAGTTATATACATTTAAACCATATACACGTATACCTTATGTGGTTTATTATTGTGATTACTACCTACATAAGCTACATTGAAACTTTATCTATGCATCTACGTGGGTTCGTGTAGGTGTGTGTACAAGGCTTGATGGATTGGCGGCGGTGAGCAGGGATGAGGGGTAGGGTGAGATGGGAGGAGAGATGAAGGGAGGAGGGGGTCAGGGGAGGCGGCGGCGGGTCGGGTCCGGGGGTTCGTTTGTGGTCGTTCACGGGAAGTGGGAAGTGGGGGGGGCGGGGGGACCGACCGTTGAGGGAGCGTATGCTGTCGGAGGGGGACGGCTGCTTGAGGCTCTGCTCCGCCTGCTCCCTCCTCTTGGTCTCGTACTCCAGCGCCTCCTGCAGTTTCCTCTTTGTCTTCTTCTCCTTCTTCAGCCGTTTCTGGATGATGGCTGTACGGACACAAGGCCTTTTTTTAGTCGGCTGCTTAAACGAAAAAACGGACTTCGACCGTCAGGTCACACAGCCGTCAAGACAATATTTAGGGATACGTTAAGAGGGTCGTCTCAAACTGGCGCCATGGAGAGCCAAAGAGGGTGCAGGTTTTCACTTCAACCAAAGCACTACTCCAGCTGATTTCACTAAGCAGCTGGTGTTGTGATTGGTTGACACCAAAACCTGCACCCTCTTGGCCCTCGTCGGCACAAGTTACTGGGGCAGGAGGGAATACACCTAATGTATGAGGCAGAGAACTTGATAGACCATCAAGACCGCCTCATACGCAGCATTCACAATCACAAAATTACACGAATTCACCCTCAAGGCCGTAATATTGCCCGCGCAACAGAACGCTCGCATGCTAACCCTTTCAAGAGTTCTGTCATGAAGGGACATCACAATAGAGACGTGAGCAGAAGTGTTCCGTATGGGAGATTGTTGACGTGGTCGCACATCTATTTTTTTTATTGTGCAACATATTTCGACGCAATCCCCACACGCGTGTTTGTCACACTGGGTGAATAGCTGTTGTGTTCCTCCACTTTGACACACGCATAAGTAACCAAACAGACATGAATTAGTTAAGAGGTGGCATAGAGATTGTAGGGAGGGAGGGAGATGAGAAAAACAGAGGATAGAATCTTGTCAGTCCGTCCAAAAATCAATAAATCAACCAAATAAAAGATTTATCTTCATTTTTCTTCCCTTCCACATACTGTCCAACATTTTACGTGGCAAACTGCTGAAATCGTCTTGAGGGATAATGTGAACATTTAGTAAAATACTCTGTGAACATTTCTTCTCATTAAAGTGAACATTGTTGGATTATGCTGGTTAAACTGATATGCATAGAACATGAGGATGTTCAGTTAAGTTATATTTGTGTCACTTTTGTTTACAGTGGTGATAAATCATTCATTTCTATAATCTAATATGTACTTCTAATTATCTGATCCAACTCTTAGCTGGAGTACAACACTAAGTGGATCTTTGGAAACACAGTTTCTCTCTTATGTATGACCATGTTCATAATTTAGATGTGTGTGTCTACGTGTGTGTGTGTGCGTGTGAATGTATGTATGTGTGTGTGTGTATCTGTGTGAGTGCATGAGTGTGTGTGTGTGTGTCTGAGTGTATGAAAGGATTTTAATGAGGGATGATGCGGGCATACACAATCGCATAATTGCATTTCAATGTTGTTGCTTTGATTACAAATGTATGATCATCTCCTCCTCTGTATTGTCGTTACAAGGGCACAGCTTAACGCAGTTGTGACACACACCCAGCAACACCATGTAACAAACCCATACCCCCCAAATTCCCACCACTCACTCACACACACAAATTGGTTTTGCTATCCTAGTGGGACCCGTCCATTCACTTCCGGTCAAAATGTTATTATCTCTATCCACTGACCCCTAACTCTAACCTTAGTATTAACCCTTAATGTAATTCTAACCCTCACACAAAAATTCTAAACTAAAAAAAAAACGTAAAAAGCATTTGAAGTTATGGGGTCCAGCTAAAGTAACTAAACTTGTGAGGACATTTGCTTCCCAGAAGGGTAGATTAACAAGACCACACACAAACACCCAGGCACACACACAAACACAGGAACACACACACACTACCACACGCACAACCACAGGACCACAAACACACACAGGAACACACAAAAACAAGAACACACACACACTAGAAACACGCATAACAACAGGACCACACACACAAAAACAAACAAGGCCCCAAACACAAACAAAGGAACCCACAAACACAGGAACACACAAACACAGGAACACACAAACACAGGAACACACAAACACAGGAACACACAAACACAGGAACACACAAACACAGGAACACACAAACACAGGCACACACCTGTACATACACAAACACACCGGCGCACACACAGGCACACATGCGAACCCAGGAACTTACTTAAACACACGCGCACACAAACCCAGGCTCACACACAAACCCAGGCTCACACACAAACCCAGGCTCACACACAAACCCAGGCCCTCCTCCCCGCCCCTGGCGTACCTCTGTTCTTCTGCTCCACGGCGAGCTGCTTCTCCAGGGCCTCCCTGAGCTCCCTCTCCCTGAAGAGCTCCATCTTCAGCTCGGTCTTCTCCAGCTGAACCTGCTTCTCCTGGGCCCGCGCGTTATCAATCGCCACTTTAAGCAGGCCCTGCGCACACACACACAGATTATGAGGGAGAGGGAACAACTGCAGGAGCCATTTCAGAGTTTCCGGGACTGAAATGACAGAGGGAGCCAAGCTGGAAAAGTACGTCAGAGAAAGGTACGCTTCCAACGCCGAATCGCACGCAGAACCACGCAAAAGAAGCGGTTCCGCATAGAAGGGAAGCGTGCGAAAAGAACCCCGCGTGACACAGTTCTGTGCTACACCGCAGAACCAAGCTAGGCTGAGAACCCATCATAAACAGTGCATGGCTCCTGAGGCGAGGCCGAAATCTAGCCTGCTTCGGGTCAACCTGATCACTATGAGCTGCCTCATTTATTCATTGCCACGTCTCTGGGTCTATTACTATGTCTGCTCCCATGTCAAGCTCAGACACTAAGACTGACTATATCTCCCAGCAAATATAGACACCTCAGCATTTGATCCTGTGTGTCGTTTGGCGCCGGCTAGCACGAAGATTTGTTTGACTCCTCTTGGCCGTGGGTGGGACACACAGGTTTTAATCCCGACCCTGACCCGCTAATCTGAAGTTCTCGCCCCTCTCCTCCTCTTCTCAAGCTTTCCTTTCCTCTACGCTCCTCTCCTCCAAAAAGTCCGGGCCTTGTTTCGCGTTTTATCCTTTTCCTCAGGCGTTGCCAGGCGATGATAGCGCTGACGATACGACGCGGGCGGCTCCAGCGGACCAACACTAAAAGACCTCCACTCTCAGGTCAACTGTCTCCCCCACAATTATTCCCCATTCTCCACATGCAATTACACCGAATGCACTGGGTTATATCTTACTAATTGTTGCTTTTCGTGACCCCAATTCATCCCCGAGTCGCTTTATCTCAATTTTCTGCTTGGTTTCATTTTGTTGATTTGTATATCAATTTGAAACGCCACGATCGTTATCAAAGATGACTTACTGGAGTGTCAGGGCACCGCGGGCTTTACGTGCGCTGTTCTAATTACGAGTCAGACCTAAAGGATAAGTAGACACTGTGATGTCCGTAGCAGCAGTGCAATGAGAAGGGCAGCGCTCTGCACACATCATTACGCGCGCGGGGAACAGATCCATCTTGGCGACTTCGCTTGTTTGTCTGAAAGCCTAAACTGCCGTAGACGCCGATGTCTCGATGCTTCCTATTGGCCAGACACTGCTTGTTAGCGAGCAGTGCTCCAAATACCCTACTTTCAATACCCTGTACCTGCTCAATGTATTTTACGCCTCTGCTACCTGTTTTGCACTACTGGTTGGATGCTAATTGCATTACAAAACGTTTCATCTGCTTGCATTATAGCCTTTAAGCCTTTAAGAGTATGTATGTGTGTCTAATATACCAGTATATTTGTAGGTCTACAGTGTTCATATTGGTAAAAACTATTATTTATTTATTTTCATATTTTTTTTCATGGTTTGGATGGTCCTGCGACTTATACTCAGGTGTAATAAATATAATAATTTTGTGATTTGGAGTGAGATCGAGAGTTTGGTAAAATCCTTATGTTATGTTGTTAATGCTAGTGCTAATGCTAGTTATCGGAATAACTGTTAATATGTTACGTAAACATACCAGACACCTATTCAGCCTGTTGTTCTCTATTCTATTGTTATTGTAAACTTATCTTTCAAGATTAAATGTCTGGTCTTGCTTTCAGATTTATTTGATAAAATACATTTCCCCCCCAAAAATAATCTTATATTCCAGTGCGACGTATGTTTTTTTTATTTTTCATTATGCATTTTCTTTTGCGATTAATACTCCGGATAAATATAGTCCGGAAAATAAGGTCGATCAAAAATAAAATAAAATAAATAATAATTTTGGTAAAACCTACCCAAATATTGGTAAAAAGTGTCCCAACCAGTAAGGTTTTTGTACCTGGATATTCACATCCAACCTGGACCATAATCAAGAGCGTTTCTCCAAATCGAACCTACCTGGATGTTGGTGAGCAGGGTCTCTATTGATGACAGGCCGTCAGGAAACAGGAAGGGGGAGGGGAAGCCGGGGGGGAGGCCCTGGCCAGCCAATGACAACCTCTCGTAGCTGTCTCTTGCCGTCGGGGTACACATGTTGTTGTCTTCTAGAACAAGACACACAACAACACCTGTCAACAAAACATTTCAAAAAGTTTTCTGTTTGTCTGTTTTGAGTTTGTGATGTCATATTGCGACTCTCTTTAAGTATCTTCTTTCTAAGAAAGGTTTCAACTACAGCTAACCAATGGCCGCAACCATATCGGCGTTGATGTCTGAGATTGCAGCCAATCAGGGGGCTGGCCCGCCTGTCCTTCCTAAAACCCCATTGAAGTCTTTAGAGCAGGGGTGCCCAATCCTGTTCCTCGGGAGCCACTGTCTTGAGTTCCAGATGTTTCCCTGCTCCAGCACACCTGATTCTAATGAATGGTCGTTGCAAGGCTTCCACAGCACTTGATGACGACCCGTTCATTAGAATCAGGTGTTCTAGAGCAGGGGAACATCTAAAACTGTCAGGGCAGTGGCTCCCGAGGACCAGGATTGGGCACCTCTGCCTTAGAGGATCCATCCCCTCTGTTCCTCTAAAGGGGCTGACAAAGGTTTTTCAACGATATCATCTCCGACACGAGTCCAGCTCTTCCCCATCTGAGGCACGTCAGGTGGAGTCCTAGATCAGACGGGGGTCGAGTCTGGGGCCAGGGCATGGAGGCCTCCTTTGTGTGTGCAGCCACACACACACACACACACACGTGCCTGTCAAGCCAACATGACATCATCTCCCATTCATCACCGGCGGAGGGGCAGGGCCCCCCTGGCCATCTGCTCTCCAGCCACCTCTGATACGCTACACCCCTCTGAGGGGGGGGGAGACAGCGCGAGGCAGAGAGTAAGAGAGACAGAGCATGCGAGGGAGAGGGATGGAAAAGAGAGAGGGAGATGGGGAGAGGCAAGCAGAGGGAAGGAAAAGAGAGATAGAGATAGAGAGAGAGAGATAGGGAGAAAGAACGGACGTGTGATATTATCTGCAAGCCTGTCTGTGGGATAGTTTATAACGTTTATAACCCGCACGGGTTCTCCTGAACGTTCCATACTGGAACCCAGACCCACTGCTGTGCTTCCACAGAGTCCACCAGCCCCCCAACCTGTCACTACAGTGACATGCGGACATCCGTTTGGCCTGTTCACCCAGTTTGGACGCATAAAGTTGTCTTAGAGACCGACTGGGCTCTGTGTGGCCTCCTATGGTACTCACTCACTCACCCACTCACCCACCCACCCACCCACTCACCCACTCACTCACCCACTCACCCACTCACTCACTCACTCACCCACCCACCCACTCACACACTCACTCACCCACTCACTCACTCACCCACTCACCCACTCACTCTCACTCACTCACCCACTCACTCACTCACCCACCCACTCACCCACTCACTCACCCACTCACTCACCCACTCACTCACTCACTCACTCACTCACCCCCTCACCCACTCACTCTCACTCACTCACCCACTCACTCACCCACCCACTCACCCACTCACTCACTCACTCACTTACTCACCCACTCACTCACTCACTCACCCCCTCACCCACTCACTCTCACCCACTCACTCACTCACCCACCCACTCACCCACCCACTCACCCACTCACTCACTCACTCACTCACTCACTCACCCACCCACTCACCCACTCACCCACTCACCCACTCACTCCACCTTCTCCCCTCTCCCGAATTCATGGGTGTTTATGTGGTAGTCTGACGGCTGTACTGCGCCCGTGCAGACAGGATCTGAGAGGCAGACACCCCCCCCCCCCACCACCACCACCACCAGCCCCCCTTACCACCCCCCTTACCACCCCCTCCCCCCCATCAATATTCACTGATGCCAGCCAAAGTGGAGGGAACAGCTGGTCTTACATTAATTAGTTTAAAGTATTTATTTCAACCCGTCCTCAGAGCAGATTGAGCAAAAACATTGGAGATTATTTCAAGCATCTGCAAATGCCCTGGAAACTCAAGCTCCGCCAGCACAGAGAGGAGTGTGTGTGTGTGTGTGTGTGACAGCCAGAGAGCCATGGTTTAGGTTTGTAATTTGCAGGTTTTCGATGAAGGGGAGAAGCGGTGAAAACACATTCTGGGGGTCCGTGGAGATGTCCAACACCCTTTTCTCCTCCTTTTCAGAATTCGCTCCTTGTTGATTCATTACAATGGATGGTTGCCTAATGGCAGAAAAAATATGAGCTGCCTACGTATAAAAAACCACTTTGGAAGGTAATTTGTTTTGTTTGGTGCTTAGGAGTATTTAAATGAGTGAAGGTTTTTAGTTTTATTTCTCTTTCTGATGCTAACAGCAGGCCTACGCCATCATACAAATACTTCAAATACTTAATCAAAGATAGAAAGTACTTCAAAACACATAAAGAAAAAGCGATCAAGCTTTTGACTGGCTCAATAATATACGCGCCGCATTACATCTTACAGCTCTGGCCCTTGACCACCAAGCATATTCCCTCCAATAAAATCAGCATAAATACTACCGACGTTAGCACACCTCCGGGAGGGGTATGATGTTGTAGATTTGTAATTGATTTGTACCATAGGCACTTTGTCCTCTTATTTAGGGCTGGCGCTCATCATAAATCATCGCTTTAACAAACTCGTGCTTGGCGCTCAGCAGGCTACGTATCGGTGGATCACACGGAATTTTTGATGGCTTTGTTGCGGGGGGGGGGGGAGCAAACCTGTCACGCCGAGGGAGAAAGCAAACAGCGTGTTTTGTTCGACAGGCTCGACTTCGGGCTTGTCAGATAACATTTCCACCAGGAGCCGCGCATAAACACAGGCAGCTCTGGTCCGATGGGGGGGTGCGGTGGGGTGGGGGGTGGAGTTGGGGGACGGGGGGGGAAAGCGCGCGGAAGGACCCGACTGAAATGCTAATTCGATCAATATAATCAGTATTTATTTAATGAAAACGAACCGTACAATTATGAGTACATCGTTTCCGGATGTGGATTTTAAGGCCCTTCGCCCGTGCCTCCCTCGAGCTCCCGCCCTCTCCCCCTTTCCTCTCTCTCTCACCCCCCCCCCCCTCCCTCCCCTTGCTCTCTATCCTCGTGGCTAAGGGGGCTGGCGTGCGTTCGCATGTTTATTTCTCACCATAGCTCCGGAATCATTGACTTCTACTTAATTACAGCGACAGACGCTGAAGTGATGGTGCCTGCGGAATGGATGGGGGTGGGCTGGGGGGGTCTGGTTTCCAGGTGATATTTCTCCCCCCTCAGCCAGCCAGCCTGCCAGCAGCAGCTGTGACGTCTCTCTCTGGCGGCAGCGCGGGCGACGGGCGCTGCCGGTCTCCCCGATATGAAATATACTCGCAGGAAACAACCGCCATACAGGTCATCGCCGACAACATTTCACGAACAACTGCTTGGGCAGGATAATAGGGGGCCGCGAATAAAAAAGAAAAGAAATGGGGCGCTGTAAATACAAAGCATTCTGAATGAAATGCCATCATTTAAACCCCCCCTGCCTTTTCTTTTCCCCATCCTCCTCCCCTCTCTCTTTCTTTCTCTCTCTCTCTCTCTGCTTTCAAAAGCAGCAGAGGGAGTCCTTGACAGTGTTCTAGCAGTGATGAATCACCTTTCCAGTTAATTTTCTCACTCCTCGTGTGTTGTGCTGCTCAGACAGGGGGCCCAGGAATTGACTTGACAAACTATGAATGTAAAAGAAAAAAAAAAGAAAATCACTCGCAGGGATCTGGGCTTATCTCCAATTTACATGTTATTAGATTTGTGTTGCGAGCGCCACTTGGACCAGGCCATGCCGAGGGAAGGAAGAAAAAAAGAGAGAGAAAGAAAAAAAAAGATGGGGTACATGATAACCAGAGATAAAACACGTCTGAAATCCACTCCAAAGCCTTTGAAATGTTTGATGGAGAACAGGCAAAGGAAATGGAGAGGAGCAGAGAGGGGGGTGGGTGGGTGGGTGGGGGCGGTGGAAAGTGCCCTGATTTAAAATGTGACAGACGTGCGTGGCGATCTGTAGTAAATCTCGAGGAAACCTTGGGAAATTTAACGGCAATCTCTAGATAAATAGCTGTAATTGACCTTGGGAGTTGAAAATGTGCCATATGTTTCTTCTTCCTGTGCGTGAATCAGGCTCCCAGAGGGCCGTTCAGCGGAGTCCTCGCAGAGAGAGATAGAAGGGGGAGACAAAGACGAGGGAGAACGCGGCAGATAGACAGGGAGAGCGCGAGCGACTGATTTGAAAAGCAGCCTTTTGAGGGAGACATTCGAAGGAATGGCAGGTAGATAGCAAAAGACGGGCAGGGAAGACCCTAGACAGCGGATGAATAGCAAAACAAAGTTGGTGAGAGGAGAGAGAGAGAGAGAGAGGTGAAGGGAAATAGACTACAAGCCAGAGAAAGGCCAAGGAGAAACAGACTGTGAGCGAAAAGGAGAGAAACAAACAGAGATGGCTCGAGTGTTTCCCTCTTGACAGGTGAAACCCGTGCCCTTGTGGGCCTGTGTTGTCCTCCCCGCAGGGGTCCTTGCATGCTAAACCCCCTCCCGGGGGTGTCAGCGAGAGCCGACAAGGAGCCTACGGCCTGGGGGTGGGGGGGTGGGATAGGGGAGGCGGCGCCGGGTGGCAGAGAGGAGGAGAAGCGGCGTCCTCCTTCAGCTGGAGTGGCTGTGACCCCTTGGACCCGGCTAATAGAACGCCGCACTCGCTGTGGCGGCGCGGCCGTGCGCCCGCGCCTTTCAAAAGGACGGTCCTCTGACCTTCCCGTCTCCTCCGGGACTCTCGCTCGCCAAAGGTAATTTGTTTGGCAAAGGAGCGGGCGAGAAAGAGGAAGCGAGAAGGTGTGTTTTATCCCGCCCGACGCGTTTGTCTGTTTGAAAACAACTTCCACCACATGACTATTTGGTTCTTATAGAAACAGATAGATATATAGAGAGAAATAAATAGATAGAAAGACAGAGAGAGTGAGACAGAAAGAGAGAGAGAGAGAAAGAGGGAGAGAGAGAGGGAAATAGATAGATAGAGAGAAAGAGAGTGAGAGAGAGAGGGAAATAGATAGATAGAGAGAAAGAGAGTGAGAGAGAGAGAGAAAGAGAGGGAGAGAGAGAGAGGGGGGAGAGAGAGCGAGAGAGAAAGAGAGAGAAAGGGAGAGAGCGAGAGAGAAAGAGAGAGGGGGAGAGAGAGGGAGAGAGAGGGGGAGAGAGAGCGAGAGAGAGAGAGAGAAAGAGGGAGAGAGAGTGAGAGAGAGAGAGAGAGAGGGAGAGAGAGTGAGAGAGAGAGAGAGAGAGTGAGAGAGAGAGAGAGAGAGAGAGAGAGAGAGAGAGAGAGAGAGGGAGAGAGATGTGTAAATGTAAATACATCGTGTCATTGTGCTGGCTGCTCCATGCAGGTTAGATTCCTTTAGGATGACTTAACACCTGCATATGTTGCACATATGGTGCGCCTGTCTTTCTGTACTCTATAGCCAGCCTCCAACAGAAACCATGCTCCCCGTACGCAAAGCCTTTAACACACAAAATCACTCTCCGGCAATCACGCGCACCAAACGCGCGGGCACGTATGCGCGGGCCGATGTGCCCTAGTCGCATTTAAACTAATTTCCTTTTCATCACGGAGAGAGGAAAATGAGCGTTGGCTGCGTCCTGCTGGGGGGACAAAGTCGAGAGCGGAGGCCTGGTCGGGCTCCACTAACAGGTAACGTTTGGCTCTCTCCCCTCTCTTATCACAGCATGGAAATCAAACCGCCTGTTTTTCAACCCTATTTCGCTCGCCCGCTCTCCCTCACCTCCCTAATGTTGCCTTCATTTAGAGATGAAATCGGGTTGCTGCACAAACCCATTTGCACAAAAAGAAGGGGGGGGGGGGCGGGCGAGAGGGCGAGAAGGAGAGAAAGGGGGTGAGAAGGGTGACAGGGAGCGAGGGAGGAGAGAGAGAGGGAGGGAGGGAGGGATGGAGGGAAAGGGAGAGATAGAGAGGGAGGGAGGGAGGGGCAGAAAGAGAGAGAGGGAGGGAGGGAGACTTAGAGAAAGAGAGAGAGCTAGAGAGAGGGAGGGAGGGAGGGATAGAGAGGGAGAGAGAGGCAGAAAGAGAGAGAGGGAGAGAGGAAGGGAGAGAGGTGGAGGGAGGGAGACTGAAGGAGAGAGGTGACCAGGATAATCAGGTTGCGTGCGTCTCCAAAACATTACTGTGCAGGGCAGCGGCATAAAATTAGCGACAGGGACCTTAAAAACGCTGACATTTCAGCGTGACTTTTTGGAAAGTGACACCCCCCCATATTTTCTGGTAGGATACTATTAAGTCTCAACTGCCCCACGGCTGTGCCTCTCCATTAATAACCAATTGGATATGTCACTCCTCGCTTTCTCCTTCCATCTCTCTGAGGTAATGAGTCCTTTGGTTTGCCTTAATAAATTGAAACGGATTCTGGAGGCAGAAGGCTGAGGGCAACACAAACTTGACAACCAAGCAGGAAGAAATAAGCATAAATCCTTAGAAGTCGACAGTCTAAAGGTGAGATGACGGGTCCATGGGGAATGGGACCGCTGCAGTTATAACTATAGATGCTGACAATTTGTCATATTCATGAGCGAGACTTGCATTGAAAGATCTCTTTTCAGGGGGCAAATGCAAACACCATTTACACTTAGCTGTGTTACGATGCTACTTCGATTATGCATTACTTTGCAATTAGCGGCAGCCATTCGTTAGTGCTGAAATAACCCAATACCGAGTGTGTCCGATAAATTTCATCCTTTTACTTTTCTTCACGAGCTGCACAAATGGCAGAACAATGCGGAACAAGAAATCCACAGAATAGATTTCACATTTGTGTTCATGTCACATTCAGTCAACTGAGAGAGAGAGAGCAATAGAGAGAGGGGAGAGAGAGAAAGAGAGAGAGAAATGAGAGAGAAAGACACACACAAAGACAGAGAGCGAGAGAGAGAGAGAGAGGGAGAGCAGGATCAGTGTTGACTCCCATTCAGGAGGAAGATATCTTGTCTTTTTATGCGGCCCGTGTCATATTTATTGCATAAAGGTCAGGGTGTTCATTTGTTCAAAGTCAGCATTTTCCCTCTCTCCCCCTCCCCCCCTCTCTCTCTCTCTCCCCTGTCTCCCCTTCTCTCTCTGTATTCCTCTCTCCCTCGCCTCTCTCCTGAGTGTAATAAATGCAGGGGCTATGTCATTATGGGACCTTTGAGGATTAGGGTCTTGGCTGACTGTGATGACTGCATAAAAGCCTACAGGTCTTTTGTTTCTGCCCGGGCCCACGTTCAGAGGGGCTCTTAAAGGGGGACGGCATGAGGAGGGGCCCTCAGACAGCTGCTATCTGGATCTGGACTAGTGGTCAGCACAGGATTACAGATTGCAATACTTAACCTGAGGCCTTCAAAAGGGCTCGAGCTCTCTATCTGAGCCTAGCCATGCTTCAGGGATACAGAGAGGTTTAAAGTAACCTTGACGCACCCACACACTGTTCAACTTGACCTTGTGGAACTCATGTAGGCGTTCTTATGACTTTACATCATTTTAAGCCACCCACCCTAGAGATATCAGTGTGATATTGCGGACACGGAGCAGGCAGGCACGACTACCGGCGGTTTGCGAGAGAACAACCTCAGTACGTGTTCTCCAGCGGCGTCGCTGCCTATTGAGCCCCATTGACCAGATCTACCCGGTGACCTCTGAGACGAATCCCAGAGATTAAATTGGCCTTGATTATCGATCTCGCGTTTTCCCCCCCGAATCGTTCGACTTTCAAAGTCGATCGTTACGACTGTGTACCTTCTGAATCTCCCTGACCGGCTAATCATCCGACCGTTTAAATCTCAAATCGTTTGTTTGGACTCGTTTTTTTGTTGGGACAGTTATTAACGCGACTTCTTAACCGAGGCTTACTTTGAAAAGTCCTGCTTCGACGCGATAACACTACGACTCCCAGCGTTGCGGCTGTGAGTCGCGGACGGTACACACGCGCGCGCCCACGCACCAATTACACATTGATAATAAAAAGAGCAAACAAACCGAAATAAATATCCCACATAATCGCGACTCTTTAATAAGGCTTCTCCGGAGAGCGTACAACAGGATTAGGGACAGGATTGCCTGGAAATGCTTAACTCCAGGAGGAGAGACAACAGAGGAAGACGCTTCAGATTAGGCCTAGCTATCAACAAGCGATGCCAGGTCCAATGCTAGCGCTAATCCAGTATGGACATACGGCGGATCTACCGAGCTAGGCTGGTTCTAAATCAACTGCAAGAAACAAAAAGGTAAAGCTAAGGCGTAGCTAAACTCGAAAAAAGGGCCCTTACTTAGTATATCTCTGTCTGGGCCTAGCTAGACACCGCGGCTTGGAAACGGATGCAAATCCATTAACGGGGTCCTGGTTTTTGCAGTTCTAAGAATGCTTAAGGGGGTTTTAAACTGGGAGCGACGTGTTAAACGTCTGGAAATCTGTTTTGATAACATTATTCATAACGTTGGCTTTGCGCTGTGTGAATTAATAACACTTCATTTGCAGATGGAAGAAAGCCGGCATGGTATTTCCAGTTAAAGAGATTAATTTTTAAACACCTAATTGACAGGCCGGGGTTAGGGAGGATAAGCAACACTCGCTGCTAGGCTGCGGCAGCAAAGTCAAGGTGACTGGAATACTTAGAGAATGGCTTTTAAACACCCGCTCAGAAAGAGAGAGAGAGAGAGAGGGAGGGAGGGAGAGAGTGGGAGAGAGAGTGGGAGAGAGAGGGAGAGAGCGAGGAGAGAACGATGGAGAGAGAGTGGGAGAGAGAGAGAGAGGGAGATAGGGAGAGAAAGAGAGAGAGTGAGAAAGGGAGAGGGGGGGAGAGCGAGGGAGAGAAGGAGAGAGAGAGAATTAGTCTTCCAGTCTTCTCCCTCTATTCTCTTTCTGTCTTTATTAGGAATGATTTACTTTCCCAGTGAAAGGATATAAAAGCTCAACTATAGCGACGTAATTACAGTAGAGTGAAAATTTAAAGGTTCGACTCGCAATGTCCTCAAGTCAGCTATAGCAGACTGCGGCACGATAAGAGCGTCCGTGGTGAACACCAGCTTCCAATTGGATGTGTTTTATGGGGCTTGCCAGGGAAACGGCACACAAATAGCCTTCTTCGTGGGCCAGTCTGTAAACATGATGGACTGTGGAGCGCAGGCCACGCTTGGTATTTACCTTGGCACCGGTGCAGCCTGGCATGTAGCGATGCATCACTTAATTACTGTTTACATGTAAACATTAAATTATACAAACAACCCACACAGAACGTCTAAAAAAAATACAGATACATAATCAGGGTCAACCCTATCTGACTGTGGCAGTGGTCGAATGAGACGGGTAATCGTTTTGAATCGCAAATTCCCAGCATTGTACCTAATCTTCATAATTGTTTTATGTTTCTGTCCAAGGGCATGCGGAGGAGAACCTGCCGCCTTAATATGCACAATACCAGCTGCTCAGCTATGTAAAATAAGCCCTCTATTGTCAAAGAAAGAAGAAAGGAAAGGTTGGACTTTTGGTTATTATCCTAAAAACCATCCTGACAAAAAAATATACGTTTGAATCAAGAATACCGACGGTGATTTGGAAGTTCACTCCAGTCTCCTCCAATGGATACCTGCTTTGATAGCGGATGTGTTTTTGCCGTACAGTAGTGCTGATATCGACACTACGGGCCAGGATGGGAGCAGAACTCGTTGGTTTGCAGAGAAGGGTAACATGAAACAGGCCCCGGCACTCTGACGGACAGGCAGATTTCACCTTCTCCTCTGAATGATAATGCATTATTAAATTTGCCTCTCTCCGCTCACTAGGTACACTTAGCTGACCACAGCATATTTATCCCCCCACCCCCCCACCCCCACCCCCACCCCCCACCCCCACCATCCCAGGCTCACGACTTGGCAGCAGAAAGCATTCTGTCACTTTTGAGGCATTTCAAAGATTAAAAAGAACCTCTCTCTTTTCAACGTCTCCCCCACCCTCCCCTCCTTAAAAGCATCCCTCCCCCCCTCCCTTCTTTTTTTTTCGCGGGGCGAAATATGATTAGTGGGGAGAAGGTATCGCGCAATGGAACATTCATGAGAGAGGAGAACAAATATCCAAATGAACTCTCCGTGTCCTGGAGGAATCGCCCCTCTCTGCACCATCAGCAACCCCCTACCCGCCCCCCCCCCACGCCTCTTGACACTCTCCCACTCAGCTCCCCCCCCCCATCCAACCCCAGAGGTCCAAGCAAATTTGATTGATCCTCTATTGAATTATTTTATATATACCCCCCCCCCCCCCCCCCTTCCTGTGCTCCTTTTATTTCGACGGGACGCAATGACAAGTTGTTTGATCATAAAGCATTATTGTCTGCCAAGTCACATTTCAGGGCCGCTGATGGCTAATGATCTCGCCTCCCGCCTCCTGCAAAAGTCAGGTAGTCAGCATTGTGTTTGAAGCTCGCAAACGCCAAGGACACGGGGGGACACGTCGAGGAGAACGCTATGGATTAAAGGGAAACCGACAGATGAAGGTGGAAGGCGGCCTACACCGGGAACATATCTACCTTTTAATGATAGCGAGCACAGCTAGCCCATCAGTGTCAGTGTACTGTTGACACAGACCCCACGATGCATCATAAAGGGAGGTTTGCGGTTCGTGCTTAAGGCTTGACATCAGCAGGAGAGGCACTCCGCTCGGAAATATACTTACCTCGCGTCGATTTTGACGCTGGGGCAGGGCGGGTTGTGTAAAGCCCTTGAAACAAGGCTCATCACAACCTGCTTTTCATTTCCGAGCCTAGGGGAGAGCGGCCTGTTTGAGGTCTCTCCAAACAGCCGGTCACAAGCAGGCTGCCGGCCCAGAACCGCACCCTGACAATCCTCATGTTGCCGTGGAGGTTTCTGGGACCGTGCTTTTACTGTGGGCCCGCTGGGACCAGCTCATTCTCCGATTTTTTACCTCAGATACGGTAACATCACAGGTCTTCTGGGTCCGTGGCTATTCTGTACGAACACGGTGACCTGGAACTGTTGCCGAAATGACGCTCGCGCTGAGGAAGTAGACGCGTCCGTTCCGATCGGAGCTACGTTTTTGCGGAAAAGCGGACAAAAGCCGCTATTGGTTTTTCTCCGCTTCCTTTCAGAGTAGCCTGAAAGCAGGCCACTCTGCTCACCTCCAGGTAACGCGACACGGGGATGATCCATTTCTGCCATGCAGAACATTACCAGCGCAGCTCGCATTGTGTCAACAAAGACACGTAACATTTACCAGCCCAGCGCCAGTGTATCACATTGCAGTGGAATCATCCCCTTTTAAAATATGGTTTACAGAATCAGTTTACACGCAAGCCTTTTCCACCGCCCCAACGTAACCGCTTTACTGGAGATAAAAGACCACAGATCGTTTTTTTGTTATCCTCTCTCAATAGGTTTGATACGGGATGGAAATACACTCCGCTAGCTAACTGTATCTGCCACATGGTCGGGAGAGAACATTGCTATGGTCTTGTAGGAGTTCATGAGCGAGTATGGGTTTGCGTTTCGAGATCAGAATACTTTTTTTCCCCCCCAGACAAAAGCGTCCCGTTTGATGTCCGCGTTGAATTTCGAAAGCCAAAAGCTGCACGTCTTTTCAAACTTCCGGCCGCTTGTCAACTACCTGCTGTTCGGCGAGACAGAGGCTTGTCGGACGTTATCGCCGCAGTCTTGATCCGTTGGAAGTGTTTTCAGTGATCACATGCAAGATAATCATTTGGCTTTCTGCTTTGCTTTACCCCCCCCCACCACCACCACCACCACCCCCCAACCATCTAATCTTCCATCCACTACGAGCTGGAGAGAAAAAAAGAGCTGCGTTCAAAAGACACCAACCCCCCCCCAAAAAAAGCTGCCATCTGGTGGCAGTGTGTTGGGTGACTCGACTTAAGAAAATCCTCTTTTCAAAAAGACAACAAACGAACGCGCTGTCGTTTACCAACAAACGGCGGAGATGAGAGATGAGGATGGGAGTGATGTGGCGGTGCTGTGCGCGCATGCGCGTGCGTACACGCACATGGACCGCTGTGTTCAAGGGACGGAAACGTGCGTGAATCCGCTAGACCAAACAGGACAGCAGCAACACACTGGATTAATTTAATGCTCTGCCCGAACCATAAAGATCAAACAAGTGGAGAGAGATATCATTAAACCGGTGGAATGTTATCTCATTTGTCTAAACAAACCGAGGAGATGAACAAGCCTAATTAAAAAGCGCCCCATAAACAAAGGCGGTGTAGAATGGGCGAAGGCGCTCGCTCCCGACCTCTTTAACAATAGAACGCATTTATTGTATTAATCCAATGCGTCGTGTATCATATCATTACAGTTCAATATATCTATCATTAATTTTATTCCCTTCACTTAAGGCTTTTATTGGGATTACTTTGGTTATTAGTTGGTTCTAATGTATTGGTTACCTCTGAATCTGGCTGCTACAATCTTTCTTATCTCGCAGCATAAACCTGTGCGTGTTATTCAAATTGCCTCATTTATTATGATAGCTTCCTCATGTAAATTGTGCTGACTGCTCGCCCTTGCACAGTCCTCATTAGACTAATGAAAACCTTCAAACGAAAAAACTAAACAACCTGCCAAATAAAGGTCCGGGGTTATTATGAAAATTACAACTGTGGAAGCTGGGAGAAGCTCTCTTCATTAATTCATGCTCAGCAAATTGGTAACTAATTTAGTTGCACTCCTCTGCATTAATGGCTTATTTTATAAAAATGTTTTCCACAGCCTGAGACCTCTGGTGCACATGCTGGAGAGCCTTGCATTCTAATCAACACTGGTGACATATTAGGAATTGACAATCTCAATAATAATACAGTGTGTGTGTGTGTGTGTGTGGGTGTGTGTTTAGGGGTGTATGACAGGGGTGTTATGAGACCAAATACAGTAGGTGGATTGTGGGAACAATCTCACAAGCCTCTCTCTCTCTCACCCGCACTTGCAATTCAAAGAATCCTTTTTCTTTGTCGCTTTTAGGTCTTGACAAATGTAGTATTGAAGCGCAGGCTATCGACCATCTCCTGTTAATACTGTAACCTGGCATTAATGGCTTGACAAAAGTTTATGGATACGGTTTAGCGTATCTTCTTACAACCCAGCCGCCATCTTTTCCTTTCTCCTTCACCCTATCCGCACACCCGCACACTCACTTTGACCCGCTGAATTCAGATCGTGATCCTGCTAATTATTACTATTCACTCCTTCACACTCTGCTAGTGAGGGCCTAGCGTGGAGCCCTACTCTGGGCTAACCAACAGGGAGCACACACACCGATGATTTCCACAGTGGTTTTAATATCATTATCACCCCCCCCCCCCTGCACGCACCCCCCCCCCACCTCCCCTCACCCCAGCCCACCTCAGCTCCATTCAACACCATCGGGGAATACTAAAATCTATTATTTGCTTGATTTTGTATTTAATCCACAACGCTTGGTAGCTTGATTTTCATTTGCTTTCTATGTTTGGAGTGCTTTTTTTCTTTCTTTCTTACTGGTTGATAGAGGAAAGAATTCAACTTACTGGTTGAGAGGATGAGAGTATGAAGTATGGCACACATGTCAAACAAGAATCCCCCAAACCTCTGGACATTATCGTATAATGATGACTGAAATAATTAAACTGCATTTTTTACATTTACATTCAGCAGACGCTCTTATCCAGATCGACTTAGAGCAAGTGCAGGGACATTCCCCCGGAGGCAAGTAGGGTGACACAATGTCATGTTGGCACAGCCGGGGTTCGAACCAGGGACCTTCTGACTACTAACTTGACATCCTAACCGACTGCGCCACACGACATCCTGCACAACATTCCAGTACTAAGTACTGCTTTGGTATGTGTAACTTTTGGACTTGAAAGATGAGCCTGTGTTTACCTCATGTGATATGTAAATGTGGGGGTAGGGTTGGGTAAGATGGTGCTTCTTCCTACCCCTTTTTGAACATGTGGCCCTTTTGTTCAATCTACTGCGTGTACGTCGCTGCTACGAAGCATCTGGATTCATTTGAATATAACTGACTGAAGTCAATGAAGGCATTTGTTTCAAACAAACAAATAAATAAATATCTGTGTCTCATGCTGTTTATATCGGGAACATCACCCAGACGGTGTATGTTTGTGCGTTTCCAGATCTATTGTACATACACTATATTACCAAAAGTATTTGGTCACCCATACATCTGATTTGATCATTTGGATAGGTAACCAAATACTTTTGGTAATATAGTGTATTTTACAATAGACTCTGGGTATAAGAGTTTATGACAGTAGATGTACTGTTACATGAGATACCAAGTCAAGTCTGCTACAGGGGGCTTCATCAGGGACGCTGTCTGACCTTTGTCGATGTGCATCCTCTTGGCTTCGTGGCTCATGTCGTGGGCTAGATCCCCCTCCTTGGGCCCGGGCAGGATGCTGGGAGAAAGGCCCAGCAGGGCCTGGTTCATGGATAGTCCGTTTCTGGTGCATCGCTGGGGGGGAGGGAGGCAGGGTTGGGGGTGCGGAGGGAGGGGGGGGGGGGGCGCAAGGAAGTAAAGGGAAGAGGTGACTCAGACTGAACAACAAAACCTAAGCTTCAATCCAGGGCATCTGAAAGGTGACAGCTCATGAGAAACACGGAACACTCAAAGAAAAATCTGTTCCGAGAAGCGGAACCAATGTTGTCTTTTTTTTGTTTCGGTCAGATCGGTGGGTTTGTTACTTGAGGAACTGAACGCGCAGTTCGCCAGTCTGATTCGCTGCATGGGGAGGTAATAGGGGGACGTACGTATCCTGTCCGAGCTGCTCTCTGTGCGGGCGGGGGAGCTGGACACGCTGCTGCTCCGGTGGACGAGGGTGGCTGCCCGGCCTCCGCCCGTCCTCCAGGGAGGGGGCCGGGGACGGGCTATCCGGCATGCGCTCCGGAACCCCCAGCACAGACAAAACCCCACATACGTTTACCGTTAAAATCAGCTTTGCAATGGCATAGCTCGGTGGTATTAATAATAATATTAATAAATGTGCTTTGTAATGTGCTTTTCTTGCACTCAAAGTGTCAACTAGGCTCCTGGATTTAGCCGTAGCCCAGGGGTGGGCAATTCCAGTCTTCGAAGGCCGCTGTCCTGCATGTTTTAGATGTTTCCCTGCTCCGGCACACCTGATTCTAAAGATCATTGGTCATTATCAGGCTTCCACAGAGCTTGATAACAGCCTGCTCATTTGAATCAGGTGTGCTGGAACAGGGAATCTAAAACCTTCAGGACAGCGGCCCTCGAGGACCAGGATTGGACACCCCTGCCTTAGCCACATGACGGCCCTTTCTGTTGTGATTGCCTGTTCCGCACTTGGGGGGCGGGAGCCTCGGGTCATGGGTGTTACCTTTATGACAGAGGTGACCATTCTGGAGGGCAGGCCCTGCTCTGAGCAGCAGCGGCCATGTTGGCGATGGTGCTGAGGTGATTCATCTGGCTCATTGCATGGTGACCGAGGCTGGGGCAGGCTGACTGGGATCAGTGGGTGGGGCATCATCATGAAGGGGAGTTCCAGGCCTACGGAAACAAGAAGGGAGCAAGCCGATTGGTTAATAAAGGCGCGTCGTAATATGTTTCAAGCGGAGGAACGGGATTTGTTCGCCAAAGAGAAGCAGAAATCAACAATATAAGTAATGTACTAGATGTTTGCATTTAGATACGAGCGTAATTTAGAACTCACTAGTATGTTTAAGAATATTGAAACACGTGGTTCTCACGCACTGTGGTAACAGAAGCTACGTCAATGTTTAACAACACGTTAATTATGGATGCATTTACAACAATTATACTGAAATGGGCCTACTAACTATACCAACAGTGTTTCAAAGGCCTAAAAAAGTTGAACAGCTGCAAATATGCATTAATTATTCTACCATGAATAAAAGGGGTTACATTATGTAAATAGGGTTCCTACTTACTGTACAGAGTCACACGAGAAGCATCTCTTTAAAAGACAGGCATTCTTAGAAGCCATTACCCAAATGACTAGTTAAAACGCACTAATGACAAACAGCTATCCCTAGACTGCATCGTGGCAAAGACTTCAGCCTCATTACGGTGTCTATATTGTAAACTACACAGAAATCCAGCTCGCTTTCAACTCAGCTACAACAAGGGGGACGAACATCTCGAAGGTTCGATTCTGCGCGCACGCAAATTAAGCCATTACCAACATCAGATACTCTTACAAACGTTTCGAATGATTCAATGTAAGCTTGGCCACAGTTCTCTAATTGTTCAAATGGATAAACATTAAGTGGAGCGCGGCGTAACGTCTACAGGGAAAGCGCCACGGGGACCTAGTGTACCGTAACACTTAACTCTCCCCACCAGCCCGGCGATAATAACAATAATAATACAGAACAGGCCGGCTTTTCAAAAGGAGGCGGGAAGACGTACGGAGGGGGTCGAAGCTATAGGTGTCTTTGGCTCAGGCACACCCCGCCCGCCCCCCTGCCCCTCCCCCCACCCAGCCCTCCCCCCCCATCCCCCCTCCCCCCACCCAGCCCTCCCCCCCATCCCCCCTCCCCCACTCCGGAGACTTTGAACTCAGGTGGGAGATCAAAGTGGACTGGGAACAATTTGGTCGGATTCCTCCACCGCTGTTGAGGCTTTCTGGGGAGGAAGGAACTTTAAGGGGAACCTCGCAGTGTTGAATCTGATTGAGGCCCTTTGTTGATTCATCTTTCTCTGCCCCCCCCCCCGCTCTCTCTCTCTCTCTCGTTCTTTCTTGTGTGTCTTTTTCTCTTGGCAGAGTGGCTCAAGAGCGCGTGAAAGAGGGGAAAAAAAGAGAAAGAGAAACCGGCACTACAAAAGCTGATCTTCCAAACAAGTCTGTCCTGGGCTTTCTGCGACAGAACGCTTAGTAGCCGATGGGGTGAGGATATCTGCATGGCGGTGTTGCCACCCAAAGCGAAGGACGCCGGCTTCGAATGAAAGGCGGAAGGAGCGGCCCCTTCTCCCCTGTCATTTACTTGCCCTCCTTCCAAAACAAAACGAGAACCCACCGAAACACACCTTGATTTCCATAAGAAAGAACCGCTCGCAGGTTCTCATCAGAGTCCAGCGTTTCCCAAACATGAAACGGCCGCGGAGATTAAAGAAGGCGGGAGCTGGCTTGCACCTTGCCTGAGCGCCCTCTTCTGCAGCTCAGTCTGAATCAATTACCACTCAGCGGGCTAAACTCAATTAAAAATATATATAAAACACACACAGAGGGGACTGATTGCAGGGGTACTTAGAGCAGGACAACATGGAGAAGTCCCTGTACCCACCTTCCTTTGAAAAGCACTCTCAGGTTTGAGAGGAAAAAGGTTTGTTTTGGCTTTGAGGGGCTCCATTCGAACTCCACCTATACATACGTACGTAGGTACACCCGCGGGCAAACAAGCATCATAAACGCCCGCTGACTGGCTCTTGAACAAAGCCCACAAACCATCTGCTGCTCGAAAGAGAAGAGGCGACTTTGCTTTGTCCGTTCAGCTCTCTCTCAGCTTCCACCAGGCCGCCGGTCAGAGAGAGCAAATGACGCCTCCGTTTTTCGACGTGACGTGGTTCTACGCCGCGTGGCCCGAGCGAATCGGCAGCCTGGTACGTGCCGGAGGCGCCCGCTCTCCCCAGGGGGGGGTCCTTCCCACCTCCCTTTCACACCCCTCTCTCCTCGACCCCTTAACGCTCCCCTGAGGTCCCCCCATTCAGATCACGGCAGTAGCAGGTTCCACAGGCTAACAAGGCTATGCCCAGCCCCATTCTAGCGGGCTGAAAGGCAAGGGGAGGCCACTGCCATTCAGGCTGGCAGGTGTTGTCGCTACACGGCTGAGGAAAAGACGGAGACGGGGGAGAAAAGGGATTTTCGCAAACTTGTTTCCCTCAGGTATCACAATGATGGATTAGGGCGAGGGGAATGTGACCCGGACTCAATGACTCAATACGATCATGCTGGAGTTTGTGGCTCGAAGGACAGTTCTAAAGATCTTTCTGTATCTCCGTAACTGTGTTGGGGTCGTATTTTTACACAGTAATAGTTAGTAATAGTACAGTAGAAAGGCTATATAAAGCAATGTCATAATGCATTATTCATGTAATTATATGATATTAAGTGTTAGCAGGTAAGTGGATGTTAACAGCAGTGTTTCAGCTGTGTTTCAAGCAAGATTAATGTCAACGTAACCTTCACTTACCCATTAGCCTATATAGAACTGTAATATTGTTATTTTCAGTCTTTCTATGCAGTTGCAGGTCGATAATGTAAATATAAGCTTAGAGTAATGTGTTGCCTAAAGTAACATGAAGAAAAAGTATCTCCAAGCAATTAGTTTGATCATTTCCATAAGCTTTCTGATCAGTAAATACACTTTCATGAGCCTGTTTGTCAGCTGCAGTTTTTATTCTGTATTCAGATGTTCAAATCTGATGAGGGTTTAAATTCCCACGAGCTCTTTGCCTACGGAAGAGCACAAACAATGCAGCCTGAGTAATTTACCTGGAGT
This sequence comes from Protosalanx chinensis, assembly GCA_030340685.1. Lineage (NCBI taxonomy): Eukaryota > Metazoa > Chordata > Actinopteri > Osmeriformes > Salangidae > Protosalanx > Protosalanx chinensis. The sequence continues at coordinate 14,297,240 of CM059319.1, forward strand.
AAGCCTGAGGGACTGCCAAAGGTGAACTCCTATTTACCATCATTAAAAACTACAAATCACTTAATACGGATACAAACAGCTAAGCTATTGCGTTGCTCCGAGCTCGGGATAAGTTCACGCCTGAATAAGCAGAGATCCGAATCAGAGGATGAATTGAATGAATTAAAACAAGCCTTTGGTAACGATTAAAAGAGGTGTTGCGTCAGGGCAAAAAAAACACACAAAGTGTACAGATCAAATACTCAATTTTTGTCCGAAATAAATCCCGGTAAATCACTTGACGAATGGCTTGAAATGATTAAAACGAGGGGCAGTAATTGCAACCTTTTTGGATGACTAAAATGATTGAGTCATTAACCGCAGCAATCTGTGCTGTCGTTAATCCTGACTGTTGTAAGAGCAGGTCTGATCCAGCCAGCCTCTCCATCCATCTAACGGCCCATCACACTGGCTTTGAATGGGAGGATGAGAATCACAGCTGAAACTACAGTGTGTTTGTATATATAAGAGAGAGAGGGAAAGGGGGAGGGAGAGATAGAGAGAGGAGAGCGAGAGAGAGACAGAAGAGAGAGAGTGAGACAGAGAGACGGAGCGAAAGAGAGGGAGAGAGAGCGCTAGAGGGAGGGAGAGAGAGACAGAGACAGAGAGAGAGAGAGAGAGAGAGAGGGAGAGGGAGAGAGAGGAGAGACAGAGAGAGAGACAGCGAGAGAGGGAGAGAGAGGGAGAGGGAGAGAGGAGAGAGACAGAGAGAGAGACAGTGAGAGAGGGAGAGAGAGAGAGGGAGAGAGAGACAGAGAGACAGCGAGAGAGGGAGAGAGAGAGGAGAGTGAGGAGAGAGAGACAGAGAGACAGCGAGAGAGGGAGAGGGAGAGAGGAGAGAGACAGAGAGAGAGACAGCGAGAGAGGGAGAGAGAGAGGGAGAGAGAGACAGCGAGAGAGGAGAGAGAGAGAGAGAGGGAGAGAGAGACAGCGAGAGAGGGAGAGAGAGACATAGAAAGAGAGAAAGGGAGAGAGAGACAGACACAGACAAAGACACACAGAGAGAGAGGGAGAGAGAGAGAACGGAGCGTAAATCCCAGCCTTCAAGGAAGCGAAGTGCGCGCAGACCTATTCAGCTCGCGACAAGCACCGACTCTTAGCCTGGCCCAGGGTAGATTTCCCCTGACAAAAATTAAACCAGCTTCTACTTGGCACTTTATTATCTCCTCAGCTGAATGATTTATTGTTTGTGGAGCGAAAGAGCGAAAGAGAGGGGAAAGATTACATTTCAAGCCAAAGCTCTGGCCTGATCTCGTTTTTTACTCCCTCTGTCCAGGAAAAAAGCCGCCCGACAAACAGTAATGTCAGCTGTAATTGATCTGGGGTCGGCGGCTGGGCTCGCGGTAAAGCGCACTATTTAAGCGACAATCGGCCCTGGGCTCTTCAGACGATGGCTAATGAAGCTGTCTGTCTGGCTATTTACCTTTCCTTAAATGGAGGAGCAGAGATGTACTGTTGGAGACAGCAGCAGCCGGGGAGAATGAGAATGTGGCGCTTCCGCTTCGCCGGAATAGGAGCCGGCGACGGAGCAATGCAGGCTTATAATTGGTCGTCGCCACTCGTCGCCGAGGCAGCCAAATCAGAGCCTTCTCTGCTAATTAAAGGCCTTGTTTTTCAAGCCGATCCGTCTTTGTTTTTGGGAGGCTTCAGGCGTTGGAACAATGCAGCGGTTAAACGTTAAACCCGGACAAACACATTCTCCGGTCGGCGCTTTGATGGATTTGTTCGACGCTAAACCTTATGGCTTTCCCCACGGACGACAGATGTCCGTTCTCCGGCCTGTCCCAGCAACGATTGGCCATCGCTGAGCGTTCAACGTCCGGGCCATTGGCTTAGGATCCCTTCGGGGGTGGGTGAGGTTGTACCTCCCAATATTGGAAAATGCTGTATGAGTGTGTCCCCAAAGTTCGCCTTTACCGCAGGGCCCAAAAAAAGAGGAACTTTTATTGTGAAAGCGTGAAAAATAAGATTTACATTCATATATACACGGAAGTCAGATGGCTCAGCGGGTTAAGGCGTTGGCCTCATGATCGGAATGTTGTGAGTCCGACCCCCGGCTGAGGCTATGTGATGTTGTGTCCTTGGGCGAGGCACTTCACCCTACTTACCTCAGGGAGACTGTCTCTGTCCTTAATGTGAGCATCTGCAAAAGCATCTTTTAAATGAGGTATTATTATTATATCAAGATAAGATTCTCCAGCAAATCTGTCCCCCCCCCCAAAAAAAGTCTGTCAATCCTACGCCCATGTTCAGGGCACAAGCTTTGGCGACTTACTGTATGACTATAGGCTGTTTTCGGCATCCCCCCAAAAATCCAAGCCATTCGTCTAATAGGTCTTGTAAAAAATGCCTCATGTCGCTTCAGTGTATTTCTGAGATAAAGGTGAGACTGGGAGTCCACACATATGGCCTTGAAGAAAAGCCTTTGTTGTGGTCACATAAAGATTTGCAACCCAAATCCCCATAGGAAATGAAGGTCTCCTGAACTGGAGTCCCTCAGACTGTGAGACTTTTAGTAGTCTCCCCCCAGCACTAGTACACCATCCATCTTTACTGTAGGTACTAATCTCCGCAGAGCTCCACAACGCTGCTTAAAGCGAACCGGAGCCTCGTAAAAGTCCTCGGGCCAAAACTGAAAAGAAAGCTAACTGGTTTAGAGGGCATTTTGAGTCATACAAACATTAACGTCTGGCAATATGGTGGTAAAGACTGCTGTGTGTGTCTCCCCCCCCCCCCCCCCCCATACACAAACACACACACGCAAAGATGGCAGGCTAGTCAACTCTAGTGAGCCCTGTTCCTCATTAAAGGGGTGGAGGAGGTGTGTGTGTGTGTGTGTGTGTGTGGGGGGGGGGGGGGATGTAATTCTTTGATGTAACCACCCACGGCCCCCTCAGTGTCACCGAGTGAAACTTTAAAGCCTCTCGGTGTTTACACATTACTGTTGATCATAAAAAGAAAACATCTTGGCTTTGTTACGTCCCCTTATATGGGCTCAAACACGCAGGTGACGCACGCACACGCGGAACGCACGGAGCGGCCAGCCCTGCCTCCGCTAGCGGGGAGATCGAAACACGCGAGCACGTGCAAACGCACCCTGGCGCCGTTATGCACGGGCCCTGCTCGTTCTCGGAACATGTGTAAGTAATGACACGTGTGCGCGGCAAACACGCCACCCTACACAAACAATCACCAGCGCGCCCCGCATACTTCGCCCGGCGCACGTGCAAACGATAAAGTAGATCATTTGAAAGCAGAATGGCCAAGTTAGGAGCGAAAAAAAAAACAGCGAGCGAGCGTTCATCGCACCTTGATGACTATTGACAAGACGCGCGCTATTCATTGTGACTTGTTTCGCGGAGCGCTCTTGCGTCTCTTCCCTTTGGCGCTTGTTTGGTTTCCCCACGATTGGATGTTTCATAATCTGACTACCCGCTATGTTCCGGGGGCCTATCTCATTGTCATGATGAGTGACCTGCGCTCGGTAAAGCTCTCTCGGAAGTCCATTTGGATAAAAGCTCAAATGAGTAAATGTAAATGAAGAGGTGCGCGCTCTCCCCTCCCTCTGAGGCGAGCGATTGTCTGAGCACGCTTCCTGTTCGTCAGGACAGAGGAAAGGATTCAAACCCGTTTCGGATGGACGGGGTGAGGGGGGACAGAGGTGGTCCGGCCCCAGCGCAGCACCTCAAAGGAACATGTGGAAGGCATTACAAGGAAACAGACAGCATTGTTTGTCCTGTAAGCACATCAAATCTCCGACAGCCGCCTCCACCAGCTGACTCCAATCCGCAGCTTTGCGGCAACAGACTGCAGGATGGAAATAGCGGGCCTTCAGAGGAATCCTTCAGACATGAAGCGTGCGCAAGAAGTAAAGGAACGAGTAGCGGCGTGTTTACAGAAGTATTGAGGGTATAAACACATTAACAAGAGTTCTAACGACGGAGAATTATATCGTATTTTCTGATCTCTGCTCGGAGCGGTGGTAAAGATACGCGCTGCTTCTTGGTTCATATTTCACACGGAAAGCTGTTTTCAAATCTTTTGGTTGTTGTTGTTGTCTTTCACTCCGAGATTTGTGAGCAAATAAGCTTGTAATTCAACAGTATGCTCCATATGGCCAACCGTATTATGGAAAATGACCTCTAGTAAATCAAGGCAGCATATGTGTCTGGCAACATATAAAGCAGTGAAGACATCTGTGTGTGGGGGTGTGGGTGTGTTAACGTGATCGTCCACATGGCAGAGGATCGGAAGGTCCGAACAGCCAAGCCTTCAGGACACATTACATCTCTAATCTGGGTCGGAACCATATTCACTTTACATTTGTTCCCGATCACTCTCAATCACGACGGTCTGTATTCTACACACACCAGCCCGCACCGCACATACGCAGGCCCGCACGCACGGGATTAAAGGCCCAGCGTTTACGCACAACAGGCAAAGATAAAACACAGCGCACACACATATCACTAATAATAAAGTCAGGCAGTGCTCTGGGCTCTGGGAAGAGAGGAGACATCACTAGCAGCTGCTACTACTGAGGGTGCAATATATTCAGAGCCAATCAATAACGTTCCAGCGGCCAGTGACACCCAGGCAGACAGAGGAATCATTTTCATCTGATACTTAGCAAAAGCTCCCCCCTTTTAAAAAGATTGCTTTCAGTCAATGGCGTCCAGTTGTCATTTGACTCGGGCCCCTGAAATGAAATATATCGACTGGCGTTATCAATCACGACCACTCGGCCGTCACGGGGGTCTTCCGAAGGGAGATCGTTTTGCATTTCGTCCCGGGATCATCTGTTGTAATTACTGAATTAGCATCACTGCGTCCTGCCTGCCCCTCTCCATGCCCGGCTAGCGCCGCGCGCGAGGGAACCGCTATCGCGGCGCGGATCGATGCGAATGCTAACAAAGCTAGTCATTTACGGTACAATGGCAAACACACTGAGAACTATTAATCAATGTCTCGTATCACTTGGTCCAAACGCTGAAGGACGAGGAACGCACAAGAACGTCCGTTCTCATTTCTTTTGATAGCCTTTTGGCAACATTCTTCATAGCGTTTTCAATGGAAATAGCGTCCTTTGGTTATTTTGTGTGGTTAGTTTTGGAGGACACTCGGGGGATAGGCAAATTCTGTAACATTGTTTGAACTGTCTCTCTTTATGTTGGTCCCAAAGGGAAGAATGTGAGATTGTGAAGAAGTCTTCTAGGAATGAATGCTGCAAAAACAGGCACGCTGCCCAACCAGGATAAAAGAATATAAACATATCATAGTGTATTGGTACTTTCCATCAAATAAACTCTTTGTCAATTAAAATCTACAATAGCTGAATAGTTCTATCTATTTATTTCTAGTTTGGCTATATTCATCTCGTTATAAAGCTTCCTGTCTCACGACAAGCCCACAGCACTGATAACGAGGCCCAACAATAACGACTGTCCCCAATCAACTGTGTTGTTGCTGTTGTCTCAACGGCCATCATCACATCACCGTGCCTGCGTGCATTTTCGCATCCAGCCCCAACCTGCGAAACTCATCATCGCCGAAAAGGTTGACCGTCATTTATTACACATATCACATTTACACCAAGTGACATTGTCTTTTCAAATTGCCTTGATCTCCTCACTTCCAAAGGTCAGTCCCTTCTCGGGCTAAATCCAAGCTGACAGACAGTGGTGGGGAGGGACAGACAAACACATGCATCACCCGCTGCATTCGCGGCGCTCCAAATTAATCTCTGCAATTAATGGAGAACGAGGCGTAACGCTGATGAGGTCTGACAACTCAACTGGTCAGTGGGTGTTTTTTTCTCCCTTCTCTTTATAAAGCTCAGCCCCGACTATTGAGAAGTAAACGCATGAGACATTCAACCAAACATTTGCATGATGTGGGGGTTTGTTTGGTAGACGTGCCCCCCCCTGTTCCTTCCTCTCTCTCTCCTTCTCTCTCGCTTTCTCTCACTCTCTTTCTCTCTCGTTTTCTCTCCTCTGTCTATCTCTCTCTTTCTCTCCCTCTCTCTCTCTACCCCCCTCTCTCTCTCTACCCCTCTCTCTCTGTCTCTCCGTCTCTCTCTCTCTCTCTCTACCCCTCTCTCTCTCTCTCTACCCTCTCTCTCTCTCTCTACCCCTCTCTCTCTCTCTCTACCCCTCTCTCTCTGTCTCTCTCTCTTTCTCTCCCTCTCTCTCTCTACCCCTCTCTCTCTCTCTCTTTTCTCAACCCCGCCCGTCCTCTCTCTCTGCCTCTCTCTCTGCTCTACTAATAATGCCAAAACACCGCTGACACTCAAAGATGACAAAACTTGATACGGATCATTACGGAAATAATGTTGAATCAATTCCCCCCCCCCCCCCCCCCCTTTTATTGTAATCTATTTCTGCTGTTGTCTGCATTTGTGAGGGCGCGTTGTTATTTCTTTCTCCCAATCATGCATATTCAGATTTGAACGCTGATGTTTAACAGCCAACGCAGCCAGAATTAAAAACCAGGACATTGCGTGCGACTTCATTAGAAAGAAAAAAAACAAGAAATGATTATCAAGTTATCTTTGAAACGTCTATTAAAACGCTTGTGACTCTTTGCACTTTATCTGTCACCTGGCTCCCCAGAGCACTGCGCACTAATAGAGATGGTGAAGACTTACTCCCAGGGGGGAAGGAGAGGAAGGAGGGTAGAGAGAGAGAAAGAGTGAGAGTGGGGTGAGAGAGAGAGAAAGAGAGAGGGGAAGAGAGTATGGGAAAGGAAGGGAGAGAGGACAGAAGCGAGGAAGACAGAAATGGAGAGAGGGCGAGCGGGTGAGAGAGAGAAATAGAGGGAGGGGGGTGAGAGAGCACGGGAGAGGAGGGGAGTGAGAGAGATAAAGAAAGGGAGGGAGGGCGGGAGATAAAGGGAGCGAGGGAGAGAGGAGTGGAGGTGAGGAGGAACGCAAATCAAGTTTAAGGTTACACGCAGAGACAGACAGACAGACCTACGCATAACGGTTCTGCTTTTCCGGTCTCATCTGTCGATCTCACTTACTGCCCCAGCGGTCTCTCTGCCCTCTCATATAAGATCTGATTAACTTGATCCTCATCCCGGCTTTCCTCCAAAACAATGCCAAGACGCAGTCTGACAAAGATGGCCGTCGGACGCGCAACGCTGACGTTCATTTCGGCGCACGCCGCGGACGCTTCCGAATGTGCTCGGAATGACAGCTCGGAGCAGACGCGGACTGGTGGAATCTTCGGCGTTATTAACTTAGCGACATCAACTCGCGCTTGAGGGCGTCTGCCGGCCTCGTAAAGCAGGATGTCGGACCCCCTTTCCCACATACCCCCCCCTCCCCCCCGCCTCTCCCCCCTTCGAGTCTGGCCCACATTTCGACGAGCCCGCCAGCGCTAGCTGAGTACTACGTTAGCCCGCGCTAGCCTGGGCTAAGCTCTGCGTGGACTGAGCCGGGTGTAGCTGCGTCCGGAGAGCTTTATTATTAGCCGTGACGTCCCGCAGGCTAATTAAAACGCAGCGGTAAAGCTGCCAGGACAGCTGGCGGAGAGAGCGTGACCGAAAAAAAATATCCCTATCGAAGAGCGGGGAGGCGAGGCGTCGGAGTGCGCGAGCGTCTTCGCAGGTTGCCGGGTTTGCCGCGTGCGTGTGCGTCTTCGTATGTGCCCGTGTCCCAGCTTCCGGAAGCGCATGCGAGTGTTTTGTGCGCGAGGGTAGGTGAACCCTCCATTTCTAGAATCTATCTTAAATTTGTAATTTGTTCGGCTAAAAGCTCTTATAGCTCTTCCCTTGGCTCTTATTGGTTTCTCACGATGTATGTTTCATAATCTATAAGCCCGCTATGTTCGGGGTCTGTCAAGTTGCTATGCTTTAGCGAACGATGCTCTTTTGTTATGCTCTCTCTTGTAAGTCTCTTTGGATAAAAGCGTCTGCTGAAGGAATTAATGGAAATGGAATCTATCGTTAGGTCCTGGGTCAAGGAAAAAAAAACATCACAGGAAGCGTCCCGTCTTTCAACGCACCACGACTCCCGGACATACAGCTGAGCGGAGTCTCCAGCATGTCCATGCCTCCCATCTGAGGGCAGGGCGCGATTAACACCCCATCGCTGCAGCCTAACTGCTCCGTCAGGAGGAACGGCGGACCAAAGAGACGTCCAGCGAGTTGGAAACACGACATAACCAACACTTTGTTCTCCAGGCAGAGGCTCTGAGCTCGTTACACTAGGTCTGCAACGCGACCAGCCACCCTACAGAGACATTTCCTGTGCATTGATTTCCCCCTCTGTCACAGGCTAACTCCCTCAGTCACGGCCGGTCGGAGGTCGCTTTACCATCCGTTTGAGCAGCGTAGCTTCGCTATCACTACCGCTGGAAGCCGAAACCACAAGTTTTCACCGCACCCCTTTAAAATGAATACACCATGAATAATTAAAGAGGGCTTTTAGAGCTTTTTGTTATCTGCCCGACCGCACACAAAAAAAGAAAAACGCAAAACCACTGATGGGGATAAAATATGGTTTTAACAAGTCGATAATGGCGAGAAGGAACACGGATGGCTTAATCAATGCAGCCCTGCGTTTGCAAACAAGGACCTGAATTATAACGCCGATAATTGATTTTCTTCCAGATCTTTCTTCAGTTCCTTTCTCTTTCCTTTTTTTTCTTTTCTTTCTCCTTCCTCTCCGTTCTGTCCTCCTCGTGACGTCATCGTTTATGGATTCGTTTCCTGTCGGTGAGGGATGACGGGAAGTTTCTAAAGTTTGCGTTTTATCGCCTGCGACTTTTGCTCCCCCCCCCCCGCACACCGTGCAACCCCCCTCCACCCCCCCCCCCCACACACACACACACACACGCACCCCCACACCCCTCCATTTGAAATGTGCAAGCTGTACCAGCAGCTTAACCAAAAAGGATTAAGTCCCATACCCAACTGAGAACACAGATAATGCTCTGTAATTGGTAAAAAATGAAGATGAATGGGACAGCCAGATAAGGACCAATTAGCTGCTGGGAGCGTACAGCTGCGGTCTCCTCGCACGTCGCTCTCAGGGGCCAAGGCCCCCTCTTCCCTTCCCTCTAACGCTCCCTCCCTCCCCTCCCTACCTCACACAAACAAACACTCACACTCCATTTCCCTCTCCGTTTTCTTCCTCTGTCTTTATTTCTCTCCTCTCTCTCTCTTTCCGCAGCTCCGCAGTCCCACGGTCCCTTCTCTCCTCATCAACGCAGACGACACCATCGAGAACCCCGGGGAGGAGGCCATCCACGGATGTGCCTCAATCAACCGCTATCCTAGATGTTTCAGGTCCAAAATGCCCCTCGCAGCCTCCCCTGCTACACAGGACTCCCCTCGCTAAACGGAGGCCGGTAGAGGCTCCTGCGGAAGGGGCGGGGGGGGAGTTAGTAAAAGTTAGCAGTGCGGCCGTACGCTATAGCACGCCAGAAAAGATTAGCTTCCCGGGAAACGCAGTTTGGTTGCGGTTTTGAGTCTGTCAGAGAGTCCATGTTCACCAGGGTGAGGGGCAGGTGAGCGGAAAAGCAGGTTTGGCTGTCGCTTCCGCGTCACGGCATCATCTGTCTGAAGACGGCAAGGAATTCCATATCTAATTACAGACAGGATTTAAGGTCCATTAGTGTTGCCATGGCGAGGGGGAGGGTGGGGGGGTCTGATGGGCGGTGGCCAGCGAGGGAGGAGGGGAAGGGGGGGGGGGGTGGTTCATGGGGGGGGGCGGGCGGGGAACAGAGACGGTGACAGAGGGCGATAGATAACAAAACACACAGAGAGACAAAAGAGAGAGAGACACCCCCCCCCCACCACACACACACACACAAACACACCCCTCCTCCTTGCTCAAGGTCTAAAACACTTCTTCCCCTTGTTTCTTTTTACCCCTCCTCTTCCTCCCGAAAAAAAAGAAAAAGAAAAGCAATTCCTTCTCTTGAAATTGGCAGGTGTTTGTTAGCGGGCCGCGGACAATATTTTCTCTCCCAGTAATGAAGGTTGTGTCTGGGTCAGTGCTCAGGGAGGGAATGGCTGGCTGGTTATCCCCCTCAAGGCCCTGTGCCACACGTGCTCTGCTCACTCTGTGATCTGTAATTGTGGCATTTCCTGAGAGC
>CM059319.1:14309881-14313207 GCA_030340685.1 Protosalanx chinensis
TGTCGCAGTCAAGCCACTTAGTACAGTACGCGTATCAAAACCACAATTTTAGCAATCAAAGCTTTGGGGTGGGGAGGGGGGGGGGGGGGGAGGGTGGGGGGGGTGGGATTACATTGCTTTTATAATTTCGTAATAGGCTCATGATTCGACACTATATTATCGTTCTCCACAATACGCTAAGTGGCTCCGTGTGATATTACCCCAAATCCTCTCTGTATTTCAGGGCTAATAATTAATTGAAATGGCACACAGTGGAAAAACCGCTGCAATTAAACTAAAAAGGGCTGAGTTAACAGCCGTGAGCTTGGGAAACTTCTGATCAGGATTTTTACTTCTTATTACAGGGAGGAAGTATCATACTCTTTGGCTTTTTGATGATGGAGGGAGGAGGTTTTCAAATGTGCACCCCCCTCTCTCTGTGGTTTACCAGGCCGGGCTTGTGCAGGTGAACCGCTAGCTAGTTAGCCTGTCGAAATCTCGTGTTCGAAAACCAGCTGTATGGATTGAAAGCGGAGGTTCTCTCCACGAAAGGACAGCAAGTGACCTGGGGGGAGTGGTCTTCCGGCACGCATTTTTGTTGGGGGGGCGGGGGTTTCCGCAACCGTGTGTGTGCGATTGTGCGAACGGTGGTTGTGCGTCTGTGGAATAAATTATATTTCCTGTGTACTTATATTAATCACTACTGAACACACCTTCTCTGAAGACTGCTGTAACGTCATTACCGCCTGACTGTCACTATCTATGTTTACATTCTTGTGCCCTATAAAAGAATGCTCTCTTGCCTTCGTCCGGGAGAGACATGATTGAGACCCAAGCCTTGTACTGTCTTCCTTTTGTTCCATTTCTCTCCCAATCTGCAGATTCTTAAATTACGTATTAACCCAGAACTCAACTGAACTGTCACTCCGTTTACGAAGAGACGGACAAAACATTTTCTTCAACACGTGCGTGCGTATTTACTTGAGCGTGTGCGGAGGGCTCCCTCACCGACGCTGGAGCTCAGATCGCCGTTCTCACCGTCGCCTCCGTGCTGGTTGGCGTTGCCGTGGTAGCCGCTCATCACCTCCAGCTTGATCTTCTTCACCTTCATGGCCTCGGCGATGGCGGCGTTGGCGGCGGCGGCGGCGGCGGCGGTCAGACCTGGAGAGAACGAACAGCCCCCCCCCCCCGGGACACGGGTGAGAACATGGAGGCAGCGACGACACTGAGGTTCGGATTGAAGGGTAGACGAGTTTGGAAGGGTAGATGATTTTGGTTTGTATTTACACTGAATCCTTTTAACACAGACGCTCTTATCCAGAGAGACTTACAGCAAGTACAGGGACATTTCCCCGAGGTAAGTAGGGTGAAGTGCCTTGCCCAAGGAGGCAACGTCATGTTGGCACAGCCAGGGTTCGAACTCGCAACCTTTCCGATCACTAGTCTTAACTCCTCAACACCAAACTCCCTAATGTTTTGTGGGGTGGGGGTTGGGGTGACCACAGATCCCCCAAAAAATTGAATGTTCCTTTTAGCTCTTTGGAGCCAATCCGCTTCACACCTGAGTCGGTGTCACGCGATTACATTCCGTCTTGTAGCAGACGCTCTTATCCGGAGCGACTTACAGCAAGTACAACGGAATCATGTCGACACAGCCGGGCTTCGAACCAGAAACCGTCCGATCGCTAACCCGGCACCCTGACCGACCGCTCCGCGTGACTCCCGCATGTCCGAAACGTAAGCAGTGTAGGGTGGAACGTCTTCGCTATCCCGCAACGAGTCAACGGGGTTCGTCTTAAGGCTTATCACAGCAGTCATTATCGCTGAGGTAACCATCCTCTGCGATAGCTGGATGTATCGATCCGCCCGAGCGCAGCGACGTGCATTAAGCACAATTGATTCATCCGAAAATAAGCCTCGCAGAATCAGTTCCTTCTTTTCACCGCACGGACTGAGCTAATTAAAGCGTAGTCAAAGTCATAGGTTTTTAGCCAATGAGTCAGCCAATATGTTTGTCTCCTGGGCCTGGAGAGAGCAACGGTACAATGGTATCATTGATTAGGACGGCAAACATTCAGCAGCGCTCATTACTGACCGTGAGTAAAACTCTGGTTCGCGTCGCACTCGGCTCGGAAGCGCATCCACGTCCACTCGGCTACCGGACAGAGTCACGGCCGGCGAGGCGCAGGTACAGGAGGGGGGGGGGAGGCCAAACACGTGGCTCCTAACAGCCCTGACAGTAGGCGCGCGCACACACACACTCGCCCCGGCAGAATAGCAGATGGCTCGAGCCACTCTGAGCCTCGCTGACATGAAGGTGCATATCATTTAAAAAGCCTTGTTGCATCCGGAAAAGACATCTAGACCATATTGATGCGGGCCATACAACATGTCCGAGAGGACTCTCTCGTTTGCAGAGGGGGGGGGTGGTGTACGCTACTGCATATGCATGCGGGGGGGGGGGGAGCGCGCGAGAGGGTGGAGCGCGGGAGAAGGTGATGCTTCGCCCGCAGTAATGAAGGCGGCCTCTGCCCGTCCTGAAGGTCAGTTCTTGTTTGCGAATAATGGAGAGGCGGGGGTGAGAAAGAGTCGTCTGTTTTCCCAATGAGACGTACGCAGAGCAGAATGTGGAGTAAATATTGAAATCAAACCAGAGAGGGAGTGTAGCGGGGGAGTTGCTGCTCCGCGTGGCTCAACGTCAGGTTGGCTACCGTGAGGCGTGAACACTTTGCTGCTGCTTGTTTGTTCTCGTTTCGGTCACGTGCAGGGAGTCAGGTGGCTCGACGGGTTAAGGCTCGTCTTTGGGAAAGGTTCGATTCTCCGGCTGTGGCTACATGACGTTGCGTCCTTGGGCAAGGCACTTCACCCTACTTGCCTCAGGGGGGAATGTCCCTGTACTTGCTGTAAGTCGCTCTGAATGAAAGCGTCTGCTAAATGAATAAATGTGAATGTAAGTTAAGAAAATACGTAGAATATGCATGGATGTTTTATGCAACGCAGACGCACGGAAAATCGGTTCATTCACAACTCGAATGTCAGCGCAGGAACAGAAGGAAAACAGTTTTCCCGCCCCGGGAAAACAAATGTCATTTGTGGACGCCGCGCCCCTCCTAACGCTCTGCGGTCCCTCGGTAGTGGAGTGTCGCAGGGGCCCCCGCGTCAGGAAGCTGGCACGCCACCTCCCACGTTTATTAAGCTCCTGGACGACTCCGCAGCCACGAGATCCCGACCCCACTCAATGCTCATCTGCATTCATTACTATGCAAACAAAACAAGCCTGCTTCAGCCCCCGTCCTCCAATGTCACCTCTGCAGGCAGGCGGGCGCGCTGTCTGTCTCCCCCCCTCA
>CM059319.1:14313707-14359199 GCA_030340685.1 Protosalanx chinensis
GAGAGGCCTGCAAGCTATAGCATTAGCAAAGAAAATAAAAGACCCCCAAAAAAATGAACGGCGATGAAAAAGCTGAAACGTGTTAGCGCGCCTCTTCCTCGTCGGGCAGCTAGATGGAGGACCGTGAAACGATGCTAGCTGAGATGTTCCAGAAGCGCCAGTCCGTAGGTGACTCGCCTTAACCCGGCAGCCCGGAACTATGTTATGACTTTCATTTATTCGGCATCACAGGCTCGATGTAACATCGAGAACCGCACATCTTTAGCGTTCAGATTTTTACTGGATTTAATGATGCCGTCTGGTTACGATGAAGGTGTGGTTAAGGTGAGTGGGTGAGAGAGAGAGAGAGAGAGAGAGAGAGGGAGAGAGAGAGAGGGAGAGAGGGGGAGAGAGAGAGAGAGAGAGAGAGAGAGTACAGAATACGCTGGCCGACACTCTCTCTCAGTCTACATCCAGCCCTGCTTAACATGCTGCTTTGTATGGCTGTGCCATCATGAACTCAAGGGAGACATAGAGAGAGAGAAGGACGGACAGAGAGAGAGAGAGAGAGAAACAGCCGGAGAGAGAGAGCGGGAGAACAAATGAGTGCCCGCTCAACCCAGGGACGACTGGAAATGTAATTCCTATTTCTATAGAAGCACCTCTTTGATCTTATGAGAGGCAGGGATCGCAGACAGTTTTGCTGTCATCACTTTCACTTGTACTCGACTTGAATTATTTATGAAAGACCTCAATAGAGGGCATGCGATGGGTAAAAAAGGCTTCTCCCCCGCCCCACCCCCCCCGACCGTCCCCAACATTACTAAAAGCAGAAAAACTCAAACGGACGAAAATGTCACATCGACTTTGGATCTCCCAGAGGATAGGGGGGGGGGCTCAGGCACATTTACCAGAAAACAATGTTTGGAGATTCGGCTGGACTCAGCATCGGTATAGACGGGATCACTGCAGCTCAACGGGCTGGACTACAGAGCACTGTAGTAGACAGGCCGAGAGTTTAATGGCAGCTTATCAGCTGTTGTTGTTGCTTTGTTATCGTTCGCTTTCCAACGGGTCGACTACTCCGCGTTGGAGGGGCCTACCTTTAATTTGTGAACTGTTCAGCTAAAAGCTCTTATAGTTCTTCCCTTGGCTCTTATTGGCTTCTCACAATGTATGTTTCATAATCTATAAGCTGCTATGTTTGGGGTCTATCCACGTTGCTATGCTCAGTGACCGATGCTCTTTTGTAATGCTCTCTCTTGTAAGTCGCTTTGGATAAAAGCGTCTGCTGAATGAATGAAGAAATGTAAATGGCGGACACACTGTAAACCTGTATGCCAAACACCCCGGCCAGGGCCGCCATTCTACATGGCAGTTTCGTATTTCTTTACCGGCTAGATGACTGATAAACAGTTGCGTATACTTCTACAGAACTACGTCCGTGAAGACCCTCATTCATCCAGGAGTCATCCATCGTGGAAAAAGGTTTCAGAGGTGGTCATCTGGAAAACGGATTTTCCCAATCAAAATGTTTCGACTAAGGTTTCCGATCGAGAAGGCAATTCGAAAAACAGCACCCAGATCCCCCCCCCCCCCCCACCACCCTCCTGAGGTCCCGCTGCCTCTGTGGCGAGGCATCCGACCTGCCGAAGAGGATTCAGATGTGACCGAGGTCAGCGGAACCGTTCGCCAACGATACCAACAGCCCACCGTCAAAATGGACCCCTTTGCCGGCTGTGACATGGATCGCTGTGGACAGAGATATCAGCGTGCCAGAGATATCAGCGTGCAGATTTACATCTGGAGTACCATTTCGTTTGCAGAACTTTGTGTCCGTCGTCCTATTTTAGTCCCTTGAGAACGGGGGAGATGGGTCAGAGTCGAGGCTGTTTACGGGGGCCGCTCGTCCGGTAGCCCGTGCGTGCCGTACTGCTGCTGGGTCGACATGGCTAGGCCCAACCAGGCCACAGCGCTGGGCCCCTGAGAGGGAGGAGGGCCTGGAAGTCAACCTGGCCCCCAACAAAAGAACCAGGCTATTTATCACCCAGCAGATGCTTCTCCCCCAAATAGCCCTGGCACAGGAAACGGGGCCCCCCGAACTAGGCCATCAGAACAGGAAGAGACGGCAAAAAAAATTGGATTTATGGTTTGGGATCGGGTTTGGGCGGGAATGCCGGGCCGCTCTTGTCTCGTCTTCTGCCCCTTTCCTCTTTTCGGCTCGTTCGAACGGCGCGGCGTGATTAAACGCGTTGGCTGGCTCCTCCGCCCGCCGTCTCGAAGCGCGCGCTCATATCCTGCCGTTGAAGCGCCGCCATCGGAGGTTAACCATTCTACCCCCGCACCCTTCGCCCTCCTTCCCTGCGGATAAACATGCCTTGAGATATCTCTGGCTTCAATTTAGGAAACAAAATAAAAGCGTCTCTCGGAGGTGTGTTGGGTGGGGTGGGGGGTGGGGTGCCAATAATGTTACACATCTAGGAATCCTCCCCCCCCCACCCACCCCCCACCCCTACCATGGCGAAAAATAAAACTGAGTTGAACTTTCCCTGAACCAGACTTCCTCTGCAGCCTGGTGCGGTTGCGCTGACCCATTGGAGAGCGCCCTGCAACTCGATACTATCCAACACACTACACCACGCTGACAATCAGATTACGGCGGGCCCAACAATACACTGAGAGCCGGTCCAGTTTCACTGTAACAATGCAATAAAAGCAAAAGTAATTAAATTCGCGTTCTCGCCCCCTTTTACAGGAAACCAGCGCAAGGTGATATGGAATAATAGGCGGTATTATACTGTACCCATTACATCAGATAGCATCGTGCTTCAGATGTTACTGCAAAATACTGACACACATTATCAGGGCCTTTCTGTCGACAAAAGCAATAAAAGGGATCCTATTACCACGAGTGACGTTAACGGAGCGATTAGAATCTGCATAAACCAATTCTCGACACAAACAGTGTCCGGGATGAGCAATCTCACTGTCTCTGACAGGTTTACCCAGACAACTTCATCTCCCGCGGTCCTATTCCCTAATTTCCTCTCGTCCTCTGCGGGGCGGGTTATCAGGCTGGCTGAAAGTTTCTCCCCGCCCCCGTTTAAAAGATCACAACATTATTTCACTCAGCCCTGTGTTGATCCATTAAACTTTTTATCTCCGTTTTTTGTTTGACGTTTCTAAAAGGTAAGGACGGAAGATATTTATTCCATTTCCGGCCCCGGTCAGCCAAAACAAGCGAGTGAATCATTCCGTCTGGCGGCTTGTGTAAACAAAAGCGCTCTCCAGGCCACTGCCAATCAGACCTTATAAAATATTAACCCAATGTCATTGCCCTTTTAAAATCTCTCACCTAGAATTCCCTAATTGTTCCTTTTTCTTTATCTCTCCAGAGCAGAGAGTAAATAAATTAACAAAATAGCTTTTATCGCCCTGAGTCACCTTTTAACTCTGGGATTATCGGGGGTTTATTTTTTCATTTCTCTGGCTGCGGATAGCGGAGCACGCCCCATTGATTGGTTTGCAAAGGTGGTGACCGGCCAGAAAAACAAGCAGCTATTGATGGAACAAAAGCAGCACTTTACACTTTGGTCTGGCCGTCTAGCAGACGCCTACAAGCATTCAGGACTAATACAAAAACTATATATAATGCCTACGGAAAAAGAACGTATTGGTCCATATGACCCTTTTTTCCACGTTTTCTGTGGTAAACCAAGTCTGTTTTCAAAGTATTTGTGCTATTAGAGATTGGGTTCAAAACCAGATTAAGAGATTGTGTTGAAAGAAGCTGCTGAAAAGTTTGATTCGGGTCTAACTAAGAGGCTTTTTATATTATCTGGAGATGATGTTGTTGTTGGTAGAAAAGAAGAGGACAATTTAAAGTGAATTGTGTATTTTTATGAAGAAAAAAAAAACATTTTACTACATTCATCTGTTTTCAGCAAAATGTTTATCTCTTGGAATTATTTTACGCTGGGCACTTTTCTTTTATGTCTAAGTATTGATTTTTAAAACGGATCCAATCCAATAGTGACACGTGGCATTCAATCACCATTCCATCCATCTGTCTTCAATACCTCCATCCTTCCTTCCAATCTTTTGTCGGCCTATCATCATCTTCCTCTCACCCTGTCACACAGGTAGCCAGAATCGGTCTTATCTCATCCAATCGGGCTAGATCATCGCGTGTGCGCGTGTCAGCGCACGCCTGCCCAGAACGTGTGTGTGTGGAGTACGTGCCGTATCAAAAACATTCTATTTTTTTATCTATTAGCAGCAGGAGCAGATGCATCCCGCTGGTAAACTGTGAACTTTTGTTAGGGAACAATATATCACAGATGAAACGGCGAGGAAATCAAAGGCGAGGGAGGGCGAGCATCAATTCCACTAAACCCTTTCTAAAGAGCTGCCTGTGCTTAGATCCTTCCCAGAGCTGGCCACGGAGAGAGGGGGGGGGGGGGAGGGGTAGACACAGAGAGGGAGGGGGGAGGGGGGGTAGACACAGAGAGGGAGGGATGGAGAGAGAGAGAGATTCTGTCCCAATTGCCTGTCTCCTTGGCGTCTTTGTCTTGTCTGTGGTCATGCCTGATTAGAACCAGGGTGGGTGGGTCTATCAGTACCTGCTAGAACTGCTGTATGTGTGCCCCAAAGACATGGGAGACCGAGAGAAAGAGCGTGCGAGGGCCGCGTGCGTGTGGTGGGTGTGTGCGGTGGGGTGTGTGCGGTGGGTGTGTGCGCGTGCGCTTGTGTGAACCGGCGGGAACTTTGCTTATCTGATTGAGCGGTTTGAAACCTCTCAACTGTGAAAAGAGGAAGAAAAAAAAGAAAAATGAGAAAAAAGTCTGATGTGAAACACGATAAATCGCAGATTGTTGCAATGCATCATTAATGCTCAAAGCGGATTTCATAATTGTAGCTACATCCTATAATTGTAGAGCCCAAGATTGTTTAGCATCATTCAGAAAGGCTTCTGATAATGAGTAAGCAGACTTCCAACATCATGGGAATTGATGACGCGAAGCCTAATTGGTTGACTTTTGCATGCCTAATGGACGATTCCCTTAATTAAAAGATACTGTACCAAATGTTACAAATCAGATAGTGCCAAAAGTAAAACGCCGTTAATCAAATGTATGAGAATGAGCAGTTCCAGGAAAGCCTAAATGAGATTTTTCGATATGATTTCTCGCCCATTATTTATTAATTGCAAGTCCCTTTGGTTAACTAAACAGACAGGTCTTATCTTTAAACTCTGAGAAAAAATTTCATCTAACCACGTTGACTGATCTCTCATTTCTTTTTATTTTTTTTCCCCGCGAACTGCGATGCATATGAAACAAGTCTTCAAAAACAAGGCTTTTAAAAAACTTCAGCTAGTCAGGGTGCCTTTGAGGATATTTAATTAAAATCTAATCCTGCATTCATTAAGGCTCACATAAATTAAGCTGTCATTCATAAGATTTATGGATTCTCATTTGCATATTGCATACAATTCATCATTACTCAAGTATGAAAGGAGCGCATTTTCCCTGGGAGCAGTCTGCTAGCCTGCCAACATCTGAAATGGGAGAAAAAGCAAAACTGTCAAGCCGTTCGCTGCTAACTTTCCCCACAATGTCTCTGCATTGATTAATCTCATTTTTCTAGGCATCCCTTTACAAGATTGTACACAGTCCAGCTGCACTTTTCAATTATTTCTCCTGTCCTCTCCACTAACTTTCAACGCAGGATGGGCTTCAGCGCGAAGAAGAGGGGGGAGAGACCACTTCAGGCTCTTTGTTTATCACGTCGGTTTCTCTGGGACCGTCGTGAATGAGAAAGTGAGGTTTTCGGAAGACGCTAATGGAGCGGTTTTCCCCGTGAAGGTTGTCAGAGGCGGGGCTCGGCGCGCTGTACCAGCACCTTCTAGAAAGGTGTACGTCCTCCAGGCATTGTGATGGAGGGAACCGACAAAAAAGGGAAGGAAGGTGTGCCGTGAACACGAGAGAGAGAGAGAGAGAGAGGAGAGAGAGAGGGGAGAGGAGGAGGAGGAGAGCTGACTACTGACGCTATACAAAAACTCCCCCTTTTGGATGGCAGGCTCTGGGAAACACAGAGTATGGAGTAAGTGCTTAAAGGTAGCCGAGCGTGAATGGCAGGCCCAGATAAAAAGGTCAGAGAAAAACAAACAGAGCACTCGCCAGGACCAATGGAAATTAATTGACTCGTTAATATGCATGGCTAATAAAGCTCCAAAAATGAAGGAGAGAAGAAAAAAAAAAACAAAGAGACTTGAATCATTGTCAAGCATTCCTCTTTCTAATGGTCCTTATTTTCAGCTTGAGGAGGCCTGGGAGATTTGATTATGTGTATCAATCTTCTTATCAATCTCTACCGAGAGAGAGAGTGAAGGAAGGAGGGGGAGATGGAGAGAGTGAAAGTGAGAGAGGGAGGGAGGGAGAGAGATGGAGGGAGACAGAGAAAAATTTAAAGAGAATGAGGGAGGTTGATAAGAGAGAGAAAATGAGAAGATGTCTGTTCCTTAACCCCCTCCCCCCCCCCCAAAAAAAATATATAAATCAGACAGGCAGTGTGGGGGTAACCTCCGTGTAGTGCACTCATGTGCCCCCCCACACTCCCCCCCCCCCCCCCCCCCCCCACCCTTTTTAGACAAAGGGCAGAGTTGTTCTGCTGGAGGGATTAATTGAGAGTTAATCCCGGTTCCTGGCAGAAGAACAGACCCATGGTAAGAAGTGAAAGTCATCCTGAAGGGTAGTTAATTGGTTCCCCCGTAGCAAAAACCTCAGGATAACAGAAATCAAGAAGCTTCACCCCCCCCCCCCCCCCCTTTTAATCCTCCTCCATTGTTTCATGAAAATGTCGTTGAGAGTGACTTCTGATAGAGTCATGGTTAAGTCTTTTTAATTGGTTCAGAATTCGACCAGTGGGGTTACAACAACAAACCGAGCCCGAACAATGGCTTCCATTAATAACATTGTCTGACAGATGACTGCAAAATCAATACCTGATAAGGCCGTTAATATCCATTACATATATGCTGCTTAGTGTTCTATCTCCTCATAAATAATGACTCTACAGTGAGACGAGGGAGGGGGAGGGAGGGGGAGAGAGATCGAAAAAGACACAGTGAAAGAACGACAGAAGATTTAGAACTTTTGCTTCAGCAAAAATACTTCACAATACTTTCCAAGCCAATAAGTCCTTTCTACAGTATTTGAACTTGACGTGGAGAGAGAGAGAGAGAGAGAGAGAGACAGAGACAGAGAGAATGTACAGCATACGCTGGTCAACACTCAATCCCTCTGTCTACATGTAGCCCAACATGGCTCAACATGCTGCTTTGAGGGATGAAAAAGAAGAAAGTAAGACAGAAACTAGAAAACCAGCCACAAACACATCACTTTCTAAACTAAACAGGATGCACTCTCGGTCCGTTATTCTGTGTGAAACATTAAACCAAAATACTCTACTGTTGATTCTCTGTTTTTAACTGTTTTTTGGGGGTGTCTGGGTTTTTTATACATATCTAATTAACGAAACATAAATATTTCGAGGTCAAAAATTATCTTGAGAGGAAGAGCGATGTTTATATGAGCAGAAATGTTTACCCCATGTCATTCGCTCTTTTTCTCTCTCTCTCTCTTACTCCCCAACTAAATCTCTCTTTCACTCTCTCTTCTCGCTCTCTGTCCACAGTGGGAGAGGTTAAGATCTGAGTCGGTTTTCTCACAGTGGTCTCCCATAAGGAGGAACTCTGTCCGGTCCCAAGAGCAGAAGGCTGTTATGTGAGAACCTGTTAGCCTATTTAGACACAACCAGGGCTGTTTACCGTGCCCCTACGCCCCGCTCGAGTTTGCTCCATCCCAGAACCTCGTCGATTCGGCCAGCTGCCGTTTTCCGCGCATGTCTACGACAATAACTTCGGCGCCGACAGAGCATAGGGAGCGCGCGCACGCGCCCCAGCTTTCCCAGGGAGCGAGAGGGAGAGGTTCAGCTCGATGTCAGCCGGTTAGAGGCGGACTCGCGGCAGCTCTGCGTGGTCAGAGGAGGAGGAGGAATCTCGTTTGGTCGCCTTTGTATTCGTCCCTGTGATCCTTCCAGAAGCATCTATATCTGGCATTAACAGGAAGTGTAAAAGAGGCGGATGAGAACTGTGTGTGTGTGGTGGGGGGGGGGTGGGGGGGGGGCTCTTTTCTCTCTCTTTTTCACTTCTGCTCCTTAGCGTAGATGTGAATCTCTCGCTCTCTACTCTGGCTAAAAGCAGCGGTCTGTTCCTCAAAGCTCCGATTCCACTTCAACTCGCTTTATAAAAAGCGAGTTGAGATAAGAAAAAAAAAGAAGAAGGAAAAAAGAAGAAAGAGTGTCAGGAGAGGCAATAGGCCAGCTCAGCAGATAGCGGCCTGCCCTGCTTGGAGTCCCTCTCACTTGATGATATAATTCCTAATGTACGGCCTGAGTAGACATAAATCTTACACAGCGGGGATCACCTGAGAGTTTTCTCTCTCTCTCTCTCTCTCTCTCTCCGGATTTTCTCTCTGCCTCTCTCTCTCTCACGGTCCTGCCATCTCTCTCTGCCCCTCTCCCTCTCTCCTCTTTTACTTCATGCCTCCCCATCCAAACCCCTCTCCCCCCCCCCGCCCCCGCACTCTCTCCCCATCCATCCCCGTCTCTCCCCTCCCCCCTCACATCCCTCTACCCCCCCCCCCCCCCCTTATGATGAATTGTTTGCCGCATCTCGGAGACTAAAATCCTTCAACCCCTTCAAGCCTGTGTTTCTAATAAGGGCTAGGTGGCGGCAAGAGGTGACAACATGATGAATATCACAACAGACAGCACCAATATGGGACAATTTCACCAGATCGATTATCTCACTGCAATATCAGAGAAAAGGAGCTGATATTAGTCTACACAGTGTATTACAGCTGTTGGGAACATTTCTTTCTCTTTGCACTCGGCGTGAACCTGGGCCATATTTCATCCGTGTTGGCGGTCGGTTTACACACTCGCAAAACGCGCTGGAAACGAATCACACCGCCGGTAGCAAAACGCCGGGCGCATCTGCTTGAAATTACCCCTGGACTGTGACGCCCCCCAGAATCCTCCTGTTCCGCGTGGGGACTGGGGAACCCGGCTAACCTATCGGGGGTTCGAGGAAGTAATTTATGCGTCACGCCGAAGGTGCTGTCGACGGATTAACATGCAGAAATGGCGGTGGTCGCTGGGGACTTGAACCTGTGGTGGTCAGGGAGCGGTTCAGGGTCCAGGAGACTGGAGGAACTGAGAGTGATGAAGATGTGAGGAGGAACACCTGAACACACTGAACTGAACACCACACATACTGAACACACCACACATACTGAACACACTGAACTGAACACCACACATACTGAACACACTGAACTGAACAGCACACATACTGAACACACTGAACTGAACACCACACATACTGAACACACTGAACTGAACAGCACACATACTGAACACACTGAACTGAACACCACACATACTGAACACACCACACACTGAACACACTGAACTGAACACCACACATACTGGACACACTGAACTGAACACCACACATACTGGACACACTGAACACACCACACATACTGAACACACCACACATACTGAACACACTGAACTGAACAGCACACATACTGAACACACTGAACTGAACACCACACATACTGAACACACCACACACTGAACACACTGAACTGAACACCACACATACTGGACACACTGAACACACCACACACACTGAACACTGAACACACCACACATACTGAACACTGAACACACCACACATACTGAACACACTGCCGGGAAAAAAGAAGAAAAGAAAACAACATCATTTTGTGACAGTATCGGTTCACGCAATTTTTAGGCACCGGAACCGTATTTTAATCGACTCTTTTATCGATTTGGCAACTGTATCGTAAAAAAGGATAACCCAACCCTAGTTGTGACCCATATAGTAACAGCACCACTTGTTGAGTCACCTCCAGTTGTAACGTGAAATGAAGGGGAGTTGGGAGGGAAAGAAAAAAAAAGATACGATCGGAAATCAGCAAAACAAGACTGAGAAAGAAAGAGAGAGAGAGTTTGAGGGACTGAGAGAGACTCCAGTCTGTTCTCTCCAGGGGTCCGGGGTGGAGGGCCCCTCTCCTGTCAGCAGCAATAGGGCCCGGCCCCTGTGAGAGCTTCGTTACCAGCTATTAACGGAACGCACGGTCCCCTGTGCGCAGGGGGAACTTGTCAGCGCTCCATTAGAGACTGATAAACATATAACACAGAAGCGTCGGACGCTGTGCGCGCCTGACTGTGTCTGCGTGTGTTTGTGTGTGTGCGTGTGCGGGCGGGCGACGGAGAGAGCAGGGCCATTTTGAGACGACAGCGCTGCGGTCGTTCCCCTGTTCTGGAACGAATGATTCGGTGGGGAGGGGGGGGGGGGAGGGGAGGCAGGGGGGAGGGGGGAGTTAGAGAGGGAGCTCGCGGAGATAGCAGGAACCGGAGAGGGGATGGAGAGCGCTTCTGAAACGCCGCGCCGCCCGGATCCCTTAAGGCACTCTGACACATCCCTATTGTCCGCAGCCCCACCAGCATGGAACCAAAAGAAAGCTACAATCAGCCTCAATTAAAACTATAGGACTTCACATAACTGAACAAACTAACCCACAATGGGGACTCCGGGCCCCCCGTTTCCAAAACTCCTTTTGATCATTTTATCACGGTGGGGGGAAAATCCAGAGAAACGGAGCGGGCACCACGCAAGGCACCCTGGGAACAAGCTGTTCCTATTATTGTAATTGGGAAGCGTCGGCTTCAGATACCTCTAATGGAGAGGGATTTTAAGCGTTAAAGAGCTACAGTTTGACAATCGCACATCGGTCCACTCGGTGTGGAGGAGGCGTTAACTCGAGACCGCAGAGGTGCGTTCGAGGCCTGCTTTTGGCCTCAAGTGCGCTTTTACCTTGGGAGTCGGAGGCTTGACTGCGTGTATCGCTCCAGTACTTCTGTTTAAAGGGGGGGACACTATGGTCTTGCATTATACGTCCCCCCCACCCCCCCCGCCCCCATGAGTAGGTAATTGGGTACCATGATGCTTAATCAGTTCAATCTTCTCATTTTGTTGTAATTCTTTTTTTTTGTCCCCTCTTCTCTTCGGCAGAGAAATATCAGAGGTTCCGTAATTAAAAAACGTGTCAGGTGAAAGTCCAACGCGTTTCCCCCCCACTGTATGTTCTCACATTCCGCGCTTTGTTCAGCTTATTAACCTCCTCTCTGCTCGCCGCGCCTTTAAATGAAATCTTTAGCCCCTTACATGTGAAATTAAAACTGCCCTCCCTTGAGCGCTTTTAATTATTCTTCTTCGGGAGGAAACTTTCGCCGTCCACTTCTGTCAGGGGCGCCCTTCTCTCTCCTCCTCCTCCTCCTCCCGCCAGCCCGCCGCCCCTCCTTCCTCTACTGCTCCCACACACTGGCCAGGTATGTCATGCTTCACTCCTCTGCCCGATTCTGGCCTGCGTTTTTTCTTCTTTTCTTCTTCTCCCTCCCTCTGTCTCATTCTCTCTCTCTTTTTTTTTCCTTTCTCCTCCTCTGCGAGGCTGTTTAATTCTCACCTTGCTCTGCCCTTGTCATCAAGCCGCTGAAGCACAAAGCCAGGAGTTGGGGAGTGTTTATTCATTTCCCCACTACATTACCTCTCCTATTAATCACTGCAACAGAAAGTTCCGGACACTAGCAGATCTCTGTGTCCATTAGCCCACACCTGTAGTTCAGTTAGGGGAAATCATTTCCCACAGACAACCACCTGTCCACACAAACATGCTAGAACGTTCTCGTTTTGTATTTCACACAATACGCTTAAATACTTAAAGGGATTTAGGGAGTCAAGGTCCCTGGTTCGAACCCAGGCTGTGCCAATATGACGTTGCGTAGGCACTTTGTCTTACTCGCCTCAGGGGGGGGATGTCCCTGTACTTGCTGTAAATCGCTCTGGATGAGAGCGTTTGTACTACTTCATACATATAATCAAGTCGTGTAGACCCTCATTCGTTCAGGAATGTTCCACAGTAGAAAAGGTTTCAGAAGTATCAGTCATCTGGACACGGTTTTTCAAAATCAAGAGGTTTTTCGCCACCACCCCCCCCATTCCATCCGATTGAGAATGATGCCTGGATGGGAATCGAAACATCTTTCTACTTAAATAGTCAAACATTTGCACCTGCCATTCTGTCCTCGCAAACGCGACGCCCGCTGAGGCACATTTTTTAAACCTGTCACCCACGAACCACGCTCGGTGCTTTGCGAACGTCTGCGGATCGTCTTTACCGCGCGACAGGATCCTACGAGAAAAAAATATTTTGCTCGTTGTCAACTTGCGAAATGGAGGTTGTCTATCATAATAATGCAAGCTATGTTGTGATGGTGAGGGACAGGCAGACATCAAAGTGTCTAATTGTCCTGAATTAATCGAATGCAAATGACATTTAAAGGGACAAGCAACGCACTTAAAGATGGCAAAGCCAGCCTCTTTTCTTCAGCCTCTCCTATAAAGCCAAGAAGCTGACAAAATTCACACAGCTATAACACCTCTTTCTTACTTTATTTCCACATAAACAACAGTTTGTCAATTCAGGCTTGATGCGACAAAAAATGAATTATTAATGTGTTTTGAAAGGTACATTTCACTCTTCGATCGCTTCTCTAAGAAAGGATTCAGATAATCCTCGACAGACAATAGCAGACTGTCACACGGGCTCGGAGTATCCTCACAGTACTATTCACATCAACACACAAGTCCAAATCAAGCGTGAAGGATACTTTGAAATTCAATTAACACGTCAACAGCGAGTTTTTTTTCCCTCTCTTTTTTTTTTTCGCTCCTCTGTCCAAATTCCCACATTCCCATAGAAACTTTGGCCTTCCTGACGATGGCGGCCCTGGGATACGCTCCGGCAAAATGGGACTGATGTGGGTTGGAGTTTCTCGGAGCATGTGGAGGAGAAGAGGCTGGAGGAGATGGAGGGCCCCGGGGGGAGCCAGGATCGGGGCCAGGGATGAGCCCCTGTGCTGAGGCCAGCCTGAGGAGGCTGTTTGTGGAACACATGGTACTGCCTGCTCGCTGTTGCCGTTGCCGTGGTTTCTAATGAGGCCAGGGCAACGGCAACATTATCATTAATGATTGAACCCCTCCGCCCCACCTCTCTCTACAGTCTCCCTTTCGATCAACTCCCTCTTTTTGCTCTCTCTTTATCCCTCTTCATCGCTCTCTCTTTATCTCTCTTTATGTCTCTCTCTCTCTCTCTCTCTCTCTCTCTCTCTCTCTCTCTCTCTCCAGTTTCAGCCCATGTCCTTTCGCAATTAGTCTTTCGCTGTATGGCCAAAGGCACCAGGATTTGTGTGTGTTTGCGTGTGTGCGTGCGTGCGCGCGCGAGCACAGACATCTCAAATCCAAATAAATGAGCAATGTAAATAGTTTAGAGAGAGTTTACCCGGCGAACAATGGACCCTTATGAGACACAAGAGAGCGGAAAAAAAAAGAAGAAAAGGACGACGGCTGGTGGGGTGGACGGGCGAGGTGCTGGTGGTGAGGGGGGGGGGGGGGATCCAACACAATGCAGCCCTTCTCCTAAAGCAACTTGTTATCAGGCCCTACGCAGAGAAGAGACCCCCCCCCCCTCTACCCCCCCACTCCCCCTCCATTCAATCTGCATTTAAATACATTTCAGTCCGCTCGCTCATTTGCATTCATTTCTCCCATTATATTTCGGAGATGGCCGAATGTCTGGCCAGCACAATGCGGGGGCCCTATCACCAGCCAGAGAAGGCCACACCTGATGCCAATTTAGCGGGCTTGGATCTTTTCATTGCCCCTGGCCTGATCTGACAACTCCGGCTCTCTCCCCCCCGGTCCAGGAGACTTTTCAATTGGATCTGCTTGTGGTGACAAAATTGTTTTGCTCGTCGAGTGGTTTTCTTTTCTTTCTCTCCTCTCCTGTTATTTTTTCTTCTTCCATCCCTCCCTCTCTCTTCTCTGTTCCCCCCCCCCCGGCCGTCTATTTGGGAGCCATGGGAAAAGGAGAGGCGAATGATTCTCAGTGGCTTCTGATTTCCAGTATTTGTTCAGCATTAGGCCCACTTATCTCTGAAAGCAAAAGCAACATGTGGGGGGGGGGGGGGGGGGGGGGGGGTGGAGGGGAGAACGACAGGCGGAGACTCAGCCCTCGCTAGCAGTGCCATTGTGTGTTGAGGATCTGCATTCAAACACAAGGGCCCCCCCCTCCCCCCTCCCTCTCTCTTCCCTGCTCTCTTAAACACGTGCGCGCGCGGACGCAGTCTCGAACGCACACCAGAGAAACAGACGTCTCTCTGTTGCAGTCAATTACGAATTGCTAATCTGTACGGCAATGGAGGGTAAATATTTAATTCCTTTTTTTTTCAAATAAACAGCAGGACTGGGCTGTGGAGTGTCATTCAGACGGAGAAAGCATCGGCGCGGAGGCCGGCTTTTGCGACACTTCAAACTCCGGGGGACGCTGGAGTGGAGGTTTTGTGCGCTGAGATGAACGAGTGAAATCGTTTAGACTCAGCTCCAATGTATAACAACAAGAGTTTGTGCGGGTTGAGATTGAGAAGGCCATTCTTTCTGGAGTTTTCCACCACCCCCCCCTCTCCTTCTCTCTCTCTCTTCTTCTCGTTGAACCCCCCCCCCCCCCCCCTCGGTCCCCTGTCCCAGCAGTTACGGTCGCTCTTGCCCCCGACCACGTACCCCCTTAGCGAAGACAGCTAGCTAGCGCGCTAACGCACTGTCTCTCCTCGCAAGCGCTTCAGCCGAGCTGGTCTGCTCTGAATGAACGAGCAGATTAAATAATAAGAGGGAGGAGGGGGGAGGAGGAGAGGGGACGAGGAGGGAGGGAGGGAGTTGTGGGGGGGGGGGGGGGGCAGTGACAGAGAGAACCCGGAGTCTACCGCTCATTAATCACTGCACCGTCTTTGACCTTTCATTTGCCAAGGGCGCAGGGGAGGGGGTAGGCTGGGGGG
This sequence comes from Protosalanx chinensis, assembly GCA_030340685.1. NCBI lineage: Eukaryota > Metazoa > Chordata > Actinopteri > Osmeriformes > Salangidae > Protosalanx > Protosalanx chinensis. Next base: position 14,328,735 of record CM059319.1, read on the forward strand.
GGGAGAGGGGGGGGTGCAACACTGCCACTGCCCACGACAACCAGGAAAGAGGGATGGGAAGGGAGAGGCACGCAGAGGGATGGGAAGGGGGGGAGGGAGAGGGAGAGAGAGAGACGAAAGGAAAGAAAAAACCAAGTGAGGAGGCTGAAGACCCTATAATAGATTTGAGAACCGTCCGGCGAAGACACCGCAACACATTCCTAATGAAGAGTGAGACGAATGCACTTGCTCCCCCCCCCCCCCCCCCCCAGGCATTTCCCAGCAGCCACCCCAGGTGGTATCAGCCGCCAGGGGCCGGCCGGGGCCCTGACGCAGGGCCGATAGGCCCCCCTTGTCCCGTTTACACATGTTATTAAAAGAATTACAAAGATGTCTGCTCCCTCCTCTCCCCTCCCTCCCCTCCCTCCCCTCACACGGGGCAGGGCTTTGGGAGCCTGGTGCTGGAAGTGGCAGGGGAGTGTGACATTAGCGTCAGGCGTATTTTTAGCGCGTGGTTGCTTGACTCCTAGTTACCAGGTGGAGTGGGATTGCTGCAGGCGGGCAGAGGAAGAGCGTGTATCTCACTGTGCGATTAAAAAGGAGTGTGAAGAGATGCTGTTACTCCGCCTGCTGCGTGCGTTTTGAAAAGGGAGCAACTTTGGAAATAAGCATGGATAGAACCTTCCAGCAGCCTCGCATGTCTGTAAAAAGTGGCTCCGTACAAACAGCATTCAAATGCTGAGAGTTTTACCACAGCGAGCAATGAAGGCCAGCGATACATTACCGAGGGACAGCAAAACACCTGTGTCATAGTTTAGTCAACAACAAAAAAATCTCGATTTATATTTATATATATATTTAATAAAATAAATATATATATATAAATATCCTTATTTTTAACCATAACTCATGTTCAAGGTTAATCTAATCAGACCATTTCTACCTCTGAAGAGCCTGCTCCAATTTAATTGGCTATTTTTATTGCCTCAGCGAGATTTTAATTGAAACCAATGGGGATCTCACAACAACTGTGACATGAGGCTGTCTGGGGGATAGCTATAAATATGTGACAAAATATGTGCATTATTAATGTGATTTCTTAATGCATTATTGTAATGTGTCCCCAGAAACAGAGATATTACTTCGGGGTGTGTGGGGGGGGGTGTGTGTGTGGGGGGGGGGGGGGTATTTCATCCTAAATATGTCAACAAAATGAGACATTTCCCACTCGAGGCAGATGTAAAAACCATAGGCATACTGTATGTATGGTGTAAGCGGAATTTAAATGCAAAATTAGCGGTGAAAAAAAAAACCTGACTTGTTGTGGAATCCGGGGGCTTGCTGTACTCTCTGTGTAACACGCACGTACTGTAACTGATACTAGCCTGGCAGAAGTATCACGAACAAACCAAATCCTTAGGGTTGACTAATTAGTCGGCTAGCTAGAGGTGCTTTCAAACTCAAGCTCGTGTAAAACATAAAGGATCCCTGTTCGCTCCAGTCCAACTGCCACCATCGGACCCTCGGGGTATCCCCAGAGTTCAACGGTTGCATATTCACATTTTAAAGTGCCAATGGAAGAACAATGGAACGTGCGTTTGAAGTGGGCCGCGATCCGTTTTGCCGCGCTTCGGCCGTTGAATTACGGCTGCCCCCCCCCCCACCCCCTGCCTCGTGTCGCGGGGGACCCCTCTGCAAAGTGCCAAGGAAGAAGGAAGCATCGATTCGAAAAGGGGGGGAGGAGGATGTTTTGGGCGAACACGGGTGCGGATGTTCACCAGAAGATCCAGGATCGTATTCTGCCGGCCAGCAGCAGCAGGAGTGGACGATGCTGGTATTGATCAGCCTGGCTGGCTCTCCCATGCCCAGACCTGAAGCCACATCCAGAGCAGGGAAGTCAGGAACAGGAACAGTCAGCAGATGTCACCATGTCCTTTTAACTGTCTGTTTCTCCATATTCTAAAGTGTCTTTAGGCGTTCCCGTGGTGTTACGTTGCCTGCCAGGCTAAATCCCAGTTGACATTCTGGTGATATTTGAGCGAGCAGATGTCTATAAGCAGGTTCAGGGCGAACCAGCAAAGATAGGCTCTTTAAAAAAAAATCCTGTTTGGAACACAGTGCACAGGTTTTAGTGTCAGTCCTTGGTGAGTTCTAAGAGTTGCCATCCCTGGGAAGACATACACTAGTAGTGCTTTAAATATCAGACCTATTTCCAGGTCTGAGCTGAGAGACATAGATAGGGAAAAAGGGGAGAGATAAAGAGAGAGAGAGAGTGAGAGAGACAGAGAGAGAGAGAGAGAGCGAGAGAGAGAGAGAGTGAGGACGTGTGAGAGAGGACGAGCAAGACAGACCGAATGGGAGGCAGGAAAAAAAAGAAAAAAGAAGCTAACCGAGACAAGAGATACCGGTCTTCCTGATAGAGAGAACAAAAATAGTTTTTTTCTTTCTCCCTTCACCCCCTCTCCCCTTCTGGATGAGCCCAGCCGTGGGCCCACCGCTACAGTGGAAAACACCACCAACTGGAGCCTGACATCTGTATAAAAACAACAATAATCCGCCTGTCAGCAGAATGTTCAACCACTTCTATCACCCCTGTGCTGATAGAGACTCACGCGGCTGTAAGGATTGGGCTGCTATGCGCGAGGGGGCTCAGTGGATCGCAATGCATGCTAATTGCCATCAGAAAATATGTGTTGAGCCTCACAATTTCTGGCATTGCTTCGTACCTAGGCAAAAGAACATGCCAGAAGGGGCTTCCAGGGAAACAAAGATTAATGAACGGTGTTGAATCGCCGTAATGCCATGTCAACACAGCCATACATTTCATTAGAGGGGTCACGGCCGCTTCTGTGTTAATGTCATGCTTAAAATTTCACGGCGGCGAGTCTTAGTCTATCGAGCCAGCTGAAAACAAGAGATAAATACTTTACTTGTTGGGTGTACCGCAGTGCCGATGTGATTACGGGGAACCTCTTCTCGTGGGTGAATTGACGTTTTGTGCCACTGAAGGTATTAGAAGGGAACGTTGGAAATGAGTTCACACAGTTCTTTGAAGACACTATCCAACTGTAGTGAGCTTGTCATGATAATCCTTTCTGTCAGCGAAACCTCGCGCCCCCTAAACAGGAGCAAACCTTTCCCTTTTAAATAATTGATATTTTCTGATTAAATGTGGCAGTTTGCAGATAATGAATTCTTTATAGTGCGCCTTGAGCGACTCCACCGCCATTGCCCCTTGATGACAGCTTTATAGGGCGACTTTTTTAGCCCAAATTTTGAAAGTTTAACCTATGTAGATCAATGTGCTTCCTTAAAAGAGTTTAATAAATTAAAGTGCAGGGGGCTTTTTTTTTTTTTTTCTCAGCGAGCGGAAAAAGCTGATGAGACAGGTTTAGTTTAATCTCAGGCAATAGAAGTCATTAACCATCCTCCCAGGAATTAAAATATAGCTTGCCCTTTTCTTCTCACTTATCATTAGCATCACTTTAATCTCCCTACATTTCACACTGCTATTTTAATCATTACTTACTGCCTTTTGACAACTGAAGAACACGGCTTCTTCTCGCTCAGGCAATATCCTGATTTTAGCTGACAAAATGTAGGACATCGTGTAAAAATATACCGCCAAAAATGTCCTCTTCAATGAAAGCCCACCTATTTATATCAAAGAACGAGGCGCGAAAGGGCAGGAAGTAAGGGGAGATAAAGAGCACATATATGTGATTCAAGATGCTGCATAAAGGACCGGAAAAAAAACATGTTTCGTATTTGCATCTGCGCGTTGTTAAAGTGGATCAAGAGTTCCGTGTATCCCTTATGTGGGTCACGTAGCATGTAGGGGCCATCCATTTATTTGTCCTTGACTCAATGAACATTTACAACAGAAATTGCACATCTCCAGAGCCAAATATAAATCAAGTATTATGCCTGCTCTCTTAGTGACTTTGACAGATATAGGCCAAGTTCTCAAACTTTTTTCCTTCTTTTCCTTTCTGTGTTGGTGTTGTTGCTGGTGTTCAGGGAGGTTGGACAACAATGGTAGATCTGGAGCAGGATTCATTTAGACGTCCCACAGAGATCCAGTCACAGTTAGAAAGGCTCCGTTGCGGAAAGCTGGGAGGCTGAGTGGCCAGTCCAAGGTTACGTTCATCCAGTTGCAAAAAAGAAAATTCAACCGCACTGGCAAGACTAATTAGGAGAAGCCAACTGTTGTGGGACAGTTATAAAAAGAAATATAGGACGCAGCCACATGTACATTTTGGAACGGATGAAGTACCACTTGGAATCACTTTTTACCTGAGTTTTCCCTCAAGGAAAGGCAAAGATCTTTACTGTTCTCGTGGTACTGTTCCTCAGAATTCACCTGTCAAGAGCACAGTTCAAGACGCTGCAAGTTTGTGTTAAGGAGGAAAGTAATCGGTGTCTTTACGAAAATTTCCAGTGACCGATTCGACGGTAATCCAACTAAGATAGTGTAGTTCTTCCTTAAAAACATGGCATTGAACTAATCTGCTTTCATGCAGTGACTCTATACTCTGTACCTTTTATAGAAAAGACGACCAGATTAAAGTCATTACCGAAGACTGGGAAGTTAAAATCCTTTAGATTAGTGTAAAATGACTTAATCCTATGATAGAACTTGAATTTAGCCTAAAACAACAGGTAACTCAAACACACATTATTTAGGCCATCAAAAGCAGCGAGCAGATTAAGTGTAACTGTTACAGGATGTTTGAATGTTTTCAGGCTTCAGGGCTGCCACAGTTTAACAAGGGGGGAAGAAATGATATGGTGGTCGTCTCGTGTTGAGCTAATGAACCATATGGATGGCACATTGCTTCCCTGAGCCAAACAAGGAGCTTTAGAGGCAGAGAATCTTCTGGAATAACAACACACCAACTGCACTTCTCAGAACACAGCACTTCTACCGAGGAGATGGCAACTGCTGTTTTTCTTTTTCGGTCATAAGGTCCATGAGAACATGAAACCTCCCTCCCTCCCTCCCTCTTCCCTCCCTCCCTTCCTCTCTATCCCTTCATCCTCCTTCCAGCTCAACACACACACACAAACACACTCTCTCTACGGCCTCAATTGAAAATCAACACTAACACGTCCTCCAAACGGTTGGAAACCGTTCACGAACGTTTCAACAATAAAACAAAAAGAAAAATACATTTAAAAAAAATCCCCTCTTCTCACATCAAAACGGAGCCCAATTCAGTTCTGATCTCTATCCAAGTTCAAAGGCTAACCTAAAGTGATACTTCAAAGAACCGTGTAATCAAAGACACACAGCTGTTTAAACAATCTTCTGTTAGTTCATTGTCTTCAAACCAGACTCTTCACAAAATCCCCCCCCTGTCCCCCGTCCCCAAATGGGGGGGAAACTGAAATCAAATAAGTAGCATTCAATCATTCCAACAGCGAGGGTTCTTTTTGGCGTCGCGCAAAAATAAATGTTCCGTCGAAGATTTACGGCTATTTACCACACCAGAAGCGGTACAATAAGCCTTGTATCCTGCAACAGGAAAAACTAGTGTGGCCCTCTTAAATATGCCAAGGGCTCGCGGCGCAGTAAAATATGCCCTCAGCCAAAGAGAGGCGTTTTGACAAATTAAGCACCTAGTTATGAAGGCTACATTGTTATATTTGATGTTTGTATCCTTGCTGTGCCTCGTCAAGGCTCTGTAGCTTGCGTAGGCAGTATAATGTGCTATCACTCTCAGCGCCCCGGTGCTATTCCACATCTCCCACAAGGGCACCCTTGCAGCTGTATTAACTGTTCCCTATCAACTGCTTGCTTTGCATTGGAATTTGAATGTCATTCTGGCCGAGGAGGTGAAGAGGGCCGAAGTGGGGGGGGGGGGGGGGGGGGGGGGGGAGTGAAAATAGAGCGAAAGAGAGGGGAGGGAGAGGGAGGGAGGGAGAAGAATGGGGGGGGATGGAGCTTTGCCAGCCCACTGGCTTGGCTTAATTTTTTAATACGCGTTAGCACCTTGCTTTAATCCCGCTCTAATGTACATTATCAAGGGTTACTGTTGAGATAGAGAAAGGAGCTGTCAATCAACTCCCGCTGAAATTATAGGCAGACTCCATTAGGTTTGGAATGGAGCGGAGAAGGTCCGAGCGCAAGTCAATCAAATAATTTAGGGGACGGCGGTTGGGGGGGGTGGGGATCGTTCCGTTCAGCTTTGTTACGGAGCCTGCTTTTACTTTGATTACAGGTGCTGGGACGAGGGAAGGCCGATTTCAGCTGCGTTCCCATTGGCTAGTCCGTCAAACGCTGCTGTTGTTTTACCTGCGATTATAGTGTAGGTTCGCTGCATGCTTGTTCCTTCGTCGTAACTCATTGCGGTACGATACGACACTCCAAAGGGTCTAAGCCAGGGGTGGGCAATCCTGGTCCTCGAGGGCCACTGTCCTGAAGGTTTTAGATATTTCCCTGCTCCAGCACACTTGATTATAATTATCAGGCTTCCACAGAGCTTGATAACGACCTGTTCATTTGAATCAGGTGAGCCGGAGCTGGGAAACATCTAAAACCTTCAGGACAGCGGCCCTCGAGGACCAGGATTGGAGACCCCTGGTCTAAGCAGACACACTGCACCGGCAAGGTGTGTGAGACCTTTCCCAGTGGCAGATCTTTCCCTCCGAAAGGGAAACAGAACCGATTCGACCGACGGGGGTGTCGTATTTTGATGACGAAGGGCTCTAAGCGGAGGACGGATTAGGCGAAATGAAAGATAATAAATGGCGACGCAACCTCACCGTTTGACCGGCGCTTGGCCTTTTGCACGAGATTATCCGCGTTCTTGTTGTGTTTGATTACGAGGGGGGACGGAGAATTCGAGTCCGTACGTTTTGTTGTGTTTAATTATGTGGAGTTTAAGAGAGAAACCGGCAGAGTGTGAGAATATGTTTTGCGTTGGGAGTTTTCTTTCGGGGGGGGGACGATGCGGAGATAGATAAGCCAAACTAGGCAGCGTTACGAGATGATGTACTGTACATGCCGCAGGGGGCTGCGAAGCGCGGCGTTTGATTACGTGGAGAACGGACAACGGTGGGGAATTTTTTCGGAAAGGCGTTCTGTTGTGTTTAATTACGCCGAGTCAGTGAGGGATAGGACTAGCCGGAGTTTCAGATTAGACGTTCTGTTTAGGTTTGATTACGCGGCGTTCGTGAGCGCTAACCTGAAGTGTGAGGAGATCCGAAAGACCACGAGAACATCGCCAGAAGCCCCCGGAAAAAAACTCTCAAACACAGACACGAAGTCACAAAGTGTGCTACGTTCGACTGCAGGTCACACATGAAAGGCTGAACTGCTGTAGAATGTTCCAGAAAGCAGATGAAGAGGCACCTTACTGTGGGCATATGATATCGAGACCGACAACAAGGCCACAGATTACGGTGGTGAACGTTTTCCCGGTGTCTGTAAACAGCGCGGCTCTGGCTGGCCATATTTTCAACAGCAGCGGAAGTCGGAGGAGAAAAGACCCCAGCTAGCCGTGACACGATCATTTCCCTGCACGCCCGCAGACGGGGGATATCTGCATGTCAAAACATTTAGAAAGTATTTACGCGAGCGTGTGTGTGTGTGAACTTGTCTGTCGGAGAACCGCTTGCGTGCGTGCATACGTTGTGTGTGTGTGCGTGTGTGTGTGGTGCGTGTGTGTGTGCGCCCGTAGCCTTGCTCCATCTGGAGGACTGGTGCACTCTGGGACTGTCACACAATAGGGAGACGAAAGCTTGCCGAAGGATAACAAATGACTTCATGGCAAAACAGCCATTGAAATTCTTTCAGTATGTGGCATTAAAAGCAACTGAACAAATAGAGATAAGAGGGTGGGTAGGATTTGAAATGAGATTTTTGCTCCCTCCCTCCCTCCTCCAACCTGACCCCCCCCCCCCCCACACAGCTCCCTCCCTTCCTCATTCTCTCTCTCTCTCTCTCTCCGTCTCTCCCTCCCTTCTCCACCCCCCCACACACATATCTCTCTCCCTTCCTCTTTCTCTCTCTCTCTCTCTCCCCCTCCCTCCCTCCTCCACCCCCACACACATCTCTCTCCCTTCCTCTCTCTCTCTCTCTCTCCCCCTTCCTCCCTCCTCCACCCCACCCCCCACACACATCTCTCTCCCTTCCTCTCTCTCTCTCTCTCTCTCTCTCTCTCTCTCCCCCTCCCTCCCTCAGCTTAAAAGCTAAACAAAACAAATGGAGCTTATTACTACAGATTACCTTACATTGGACAGATTCACTGCGTGGGGCCTTAGGTAAACAATGCTTTTCTCTCCCAGCACAAACTATGCACCATTTATAACAGTGAGCAATCATATCCACTGCCAGCACAGATAAAGGGAAAAGATATTCTGGACGACGGTTTAAAAATATAATCGGCCTGTTACCATGTGCGTTACCATAGCAAACACTGAGAAATGAACTGGACTGGGTTACATGACTTGCTTCCTTTTGAGGTGGAGGACAAAAGTTTCTGAAAGTCCATTTCCGCATCGCTCGGAGACTTGAGAACTAGAGAACTTTGACCCCATGGGGGCGCAGAACAATACTAAGGAGTTTTCCACATTCTGGTCCGGTGCTGTTGGACCCTGTGAGATGTTGACAGCCTCAGGACCCGCTAGCAACAGGCCAGGAGGAAGAGAGTCAAGTGGGGCAGTCGGTTAGGGGTGTCGGGCCAGTAATCAGAAGGTCCCTGGTTCGATTCCTGGTTGGGCCAACATGACGTTGACGAAGACAGCCTTAGCCTTTAGCCAAGCAGTAATATTTCAAATATTCATTATTAATCTAGTTTTCACCTTACATTAAACTTTTTCGCAGATTTGTATACAACACATTGTCAAGAGTCTACATATGAACTTGTGATTGATTCTGTCAATCACTATCACTAATCACTAATGACTATCAGTTTTTGCTTGGCACTTGTATAAACATTAAATTAGCCTTGGCGATAAATTAGATTTCTTTTATTTAAATCATTTTGAAAGATATGAACTTAGCTATTGAATGGGGTTGTATATATTGTAGTGTGTTGTTGGTGGCATATCAAGTTTGGCGTTGATTTCTCAAATGTCCCTGTACTTGCTATAAGTCGCTCTGGATAAGAGCATCTGCTGAATGGATAAAATAAAAAATAAAAAAATAAAATGACCAAGCCCCAACCAGGGCTTCTGGTCACTAGCCGTTAACGTAAAACCCAAACGTCCAACGAACAGAAAAGTCAAAGGAGACGCTGTGAAATTTCGCCCCGATCACCTGTCGGACACGTCCGCCTTTCATCGGCAAGGACAGCAAGACAGAGGTGTTAGGAGCTGGAATCACAGGCTGTGCGTTTGGGCGCTTGGGTATTTACTTTGCTTCGCGGTGTTCCTGTTGTCGAAGCGGTGGCAGCGATCCACAGTGGATCTGAGGGACTCACTGGAACCGTACCCCACGATTTATGCTCGGATACAGGGCAACAGAAGCTCAGCTGCGGCCCAAAAACAACCCTTCCAGATTTATCTTGTGACCTGCTTGGTCTAACAATCGGGCGTTAAAGAGAACAAAAGCCCATTCCAAATAAATTCCCACTGTATTTGTGCTGGGATTTGATTTACTGGCCTGTAGGGAGGCACCATTTGGTAGCATGAGAAGAGTCAGAGAGAGAGGAGGTAGGTGGTGTCTGGGAGGAGGGTTTGTGTGTGTGTGTGCTGAGGGGGAGGGAAGGGTGTGTGTGTTTGTACACGTGTGTCTAGGTGTGTTGTGTGTGTGTCGTGTGTGTGTGTGTGTGTGCTTGTACATGCGTGTCTGAGTGTGTGCTGTGTGTGTGTGTATGTGTGTGAATGTGTGTGTGTGTTGGTACGTGTGTGTGCATGCGGGGGCTGAAGGCGCAGGGGGATGGTGGGTAGGGGGCTGCTCATGTGCCAGAAGTGTTTATTGTGTCACGGTGATTTATTGAGTGAGCTTCATTTCACTGAATGTTCTCAGATATTTATTTCCCTACAGGCCGAACAAAGATATGAACAGGCCTGCATCCACATATGTCATCATTGCCCATTTTACAGCGTCAGGAGATTTCTCTCAACTAAGAAGAGCGAAGAAAAGAGCGGATAGGAGGGTGAAGAGAGAGAGAGAGAGGGAGAGAGAGAGAGAGAGGGAGAGAGAGAGAGACAGAGAGAGAGAAAGGAGGGTAAGAGGGAAAGAAATGTAGAAAGTGGAGTGCAAAAGAGAGAAAAAGAGAGAGAGAGAGAAAGAGTGCGGGGGAGGGCCTGAGGGAGTGACTGAACGCCAGGGCATTTCTCCATCAGAACCTCTCCAAACACCTCCTGTAAACAATGGCATCTTACCCAAAAAACGGAAATGGCATCTTTGAATATGGCTGACTAGTTTTGAATGTTCCGTCACTTTTCTCCCGCTGGCTCTTCCTGCCAAAAACGTACTTACGCTTCATCCATAATTTAAACCAGCCTTGTGAAGGCCCACTCTATAGATTGGTCGAGTGTCAAAGAACTCTTAGGCTTGAAGATGGTCTCAGGTGATTTATCGCAAAACTGATTTTCACGCCTGTGGCAGAGAGAGAGAGTGTGTATTGCCTCTCAAACAAAACCTCCAAACGCTAAAAATGGTCACTTGGAAACGAAGTCAAAACGTCTCAAGTCTGTTATTTGACATCTGAACAAGGCTAGCGCCTTGAACCGAATATCGTGAACCCTGTATGGTGAAATCGTTTTCAACATCCAAATACCACACTGGATTACAGTTGGCCCCTCAGTTCCTGTCCTGAACTACCTGATCTTCGCCTGAAGGCCGTGCAGCGATATTGCGCTCTATTATGTCCTCCATTCTTATTCCAGTCAGAGTAGGGAGAGGGAGCAGGCCAGATGGTTGGGAGTCTTTGATTCTCCAGATGGCACCTCTCTTACTGCTGGGCTCGCTGTCACCGGGCACTCATTAACATGCTGCCTCTCTCTCCCTCTCCTCTTATGCCCTCGTCTCCTCCTCTTCTTCCTCCACCGGCCACCCCTCTCCTCGGTTTGAATCGCTGCCTCTCTCCCTCCTCTACTCCCCCTTGTCTCCTCCTCTCTCCATCTTCAGCTCTTCCTGAGCCTTTTTCCCTATGCGTTCCCCCCAGATCTGTGCAGGTGTGATGGGTTTAAGCACCTTAGCGGGTACGTCCATCATCCCCATCGATTCTACGCAGAGCGGGAGGATCATTAAGGGTTTCTGTAAACACTGAAGCAAAGGAAAAGATCCGCATTTGCAAATCTGTATTTATTGCACGTCATATTAAAAAGGCCTATAAATATCAGAAATACAAGAAAAAAACGGTTGTGTCTTTTAAAAGTCCCAACTCGGTGGATTTCACCGTCTTTTTCGCCGGATGTGTTCAAACTATTAAAGCAGCCTTTCACCGCTGACATTGAATATTATCAACTTGACCCCCATCATTATTTTTATGGAGCGAGAAAGCGAGAGAGAGCGAGAGAGAGAGAGAGAGGGAGAGAGAAAGAGAGAGAGACCCTGGCCGTTCCCTCGCGCGGTACGAAGCTACATTCAGGCCCATCTAAATGAACCAGTTAAGCGAAATCCTCCCTTAATTTGAATTGGACCGGTTAAGTCCCTGCCTCTGTGCATGGAGGCCCCCGGATCTGACATTAAATGCTGGCTGCTTTATTCGCTGACCCCTGCTGCACCTTCAGCTCCTGGGGTCACGTCTTCATTACCATAGTGCAAGATCAGGGGCCGCCGGTTCTCGCGCGCGCCTTAATTAATGTGTGTTTATAGGAGGGGAGGAGGTAGGTACAGGGACTGGAACCAGTGGGTTTAATGAAACACCGCTACGATGGCTCATCAGGGGCCCGCTTCTCTCTTCTGTGGGGCTGGGTTCTCAGGCTGTAAACACTTCATTGATCCGGGAAAGGCCATTTCAAATAGTTATTTTTTGGGTGAAGCTTTGTTCTCGGATTCGTTCGCTGTATGTTTTTTGTTTCAACCGGAGCGGGGGAATCATTGACAGACCGCATCGTGGGTAACGGATCTCCGTCCCTAACGCCGCCTCCCTTCCGCAAAGGAGGGAGGCTGAGACGGCCCCTCGCTAAGTACGCGCTGATCTCTCTCTCTCTCTCTGCTTAGGCGACGGAGGGAGCGGGGGGGGGGGGGGGGGGGAGCGGTCTGCGCGTATTCGTGCGGGTGTGTGGGGTGTGTGTTTCCTGATGATGCGACTGAAAACGATCCACGATTGTTGTGATGTCACGCCTGGGAGCAGGGGGAATGTATTGGGGCTAAAAAAAGGCCTGGAGGTCTCTCTCCCGAGGGGGATTGCTTTCCTCCTGCATTAGATCCTGGGTGTGTGTGTGTGTGTGTGTTTCTGTGTGCCTTGAGTACGGGTGCGTGCGCGTCGGCGTGCGTGTCTTTGTAAGCATTTGTATGAGTGCGTGTGTGTCTGGGTGTGTGTCTGCGTGTGTGTGTCTGCGTGTGTGTGTCTGCGCGTGTGTGTGTGCGTGTGTGCACTGAGGCCGATGACAGAGGCCACGGCCTCCACACCCGGGGGACCACCAATGAGAAAGAAGCATTTCCTAGAACATTCCACGGGTCACAAAAACAATTTGCCCAGAGAAAAGTGGCTAAACAGCCCCAAAGCCACTCATGATAGCTGGGTTGGAAAAACCCAAACGTAAAACTATCGCAAATCTTCAAACTTTCCCAAAAAATCTAACTTATTTTTCCTTTTTCAGTCGTCCAGATTTATTTATACAAAATAAATGCCATGGGTGACTGAGAATGTGGTTAAAATACAGAAACACTTCAAAATGAATGGCTCTGCGTTAAGGCCTGGATCATTTTAAGGAGTATTATTCATCGAGAGGCTAGTGTGACTTTTAGCCGACGCTGATATCATCTCCAGAAGTACATGAACCATGATCTAGTCCCTTCCAGTTCCCACTATTTCAAACATGTCCACTTCAATTGACCGTATTATCTAAATATAAACAGGGTGGTCCGAGCTATCCGCTCTCCCCAGGCCAATACACACACAAACACACACACACACACACATTATCTGCTGTCCTTTAATCAGTGTAGCGTCTGGACCCCCAAGAGAACATTTCTGATGACATAACATCAGGTCAAGTGAAACCCAGGGTTTGGAATGCCCGGCTTAGTCGACCACAAATATCCTAGCGTTCACATACACACACGCACACACACCTACACACACACACACACAAACATACTTCAAAGCTTCCGAAACACACGCCTTGTCTTCCCGCATCTCAACAGGATGGATATTACGGCAGCCTGGGAACGAGAACTTCTGGAAATGCTCTCTGAGTGAACGTGCCGGAACGTGGGGGATGAAGTCGGTCAAGGATCTCTAACTGGTGAAACGTTAAAACATAGACTCAGGTGTGGCTCAGTCCACTGCGGTAAATCCACTGGCCACCGTTAATTAATGGTGATCATGTGATAGTACCATAAAGCGTGCATTAATGAGAGAGAGAGAGAGAGAGAGAGAGAGAGAGAGAGAGACGGGGGAAGAAGGAGATAGAAGACAAAAGAGATAGAGGGAGAGAGAGAAGAGACAGAGAGAAAGTGAGAGTGAGAAAGAGAAAGGGAAAGAGAGATAAAGACAAAGACAGGATGAGAGAGAGAGAGAGAGAGAGAGAGAGAGAGAGAGAGAGAGAGAGAGAGAGAGAGAGACCAACCTTGACTGAGCTACATAGACACCTGTAATATTTCTGGGTGAGGGGGCCAAAGGTTTCCAGTGTCACGGCTGACAGGGCAGTGGGTTAACCGTGTTGCCTGCTAAAAGCATTCTTTCTCGTTGCATTTCGACTTGCCTTCGCTCACACTCCCACGCACATGCGTACGCACAAGTTCTCTGTTCCTTCGCATAATGAATTAATTGCGCTGATGTTTTGATTCGTGATCACTGATTAGGTACTCTGCTCTGTGTTCTACAGCATTGTTCGTTCACTGACAACTGTTTTCATAACAATGTTTAAGCTGAACAGCTATGCCAATAAATCATATTGAACAGAAGTGAACTGAAGGAGAGGGAGGGAGGGAGACAGGCAGAGAGTGGGATAGAGAGAGAGGGGGGGGAAGGAGTGAGGGACAGAGGGAGAGAGAGGGAAACAGGGAGAGAGAGAGGGAGGGAGAGAGGGGGAGGGACAGAGGGAGAGAGGGAGGGACAGAGGGAGAGAGAGGGAAACAGGGAGAGAGAGAGATAGGGAGGGAGACAGGCAGAGAGTGGGATAGAGAAAGAGAAAGAGAGAGAGAGAGAGGGAAACAGGGAGAGAGAGAGAGAGGGAGGGAGACAGGCAGAGAGTGGGATAGAGAGAGAGAAAGAGAGAGAGAGAGGGAGGGAGTGAGGGACGGAGGGAGAGAGATGGAGACAGAGAGAGAGAGAGAGAGAGAGAGAGAGAGAGAGAGAGAGGGAGGGAGGGAGGGAGGGAGGGCTTGCTCCCTGCTCGGGTATGAAAATGTGTTTATCGTGAGCCTAGAGAGGAGTTGATGGGGGCCTACAGAGCTCATGGGGAGAGCGGGGTGAGCTAGTTAATAGGGGTCAGACCCAGGACTGGAGCCTGAATTGGCAGGGGTGCATCAATTAGAGGGTGGCAGAGGGTAGGATGAGAGAAGAGGAGAGAGGTGACAAGAGGAGACGAAAAGAGAGGAGAGGCTTTCTGGCATGTAGGTTTAAGCGCGTCTAATGATACAGAACACCCCAATGCAATTACAGTCCAAGACAGGATGGCAAACCAAGTCAACGCGCGTGTACCCGCACAATATTGACATTATATAAATATATTAATTATATCCTTTGGAGCAGAGATATTTTTTTTTTACTATTTACATTTCAAGTGTTTTTTGTGTTTCCACGAAGAGGATGTCGACGATGCCCCCAAGGAACAGCTGGACGCGCAAGCAACGCTTCCGACACGCGCGGAACGTTCTAGACGCAAACCCACGGAAGATCCTCTCCGGTAGGACTGTTAAAACCGGGCGTTCTCGCCCCGTCCTTCCCGTTCGTGTCGCTGGGAGTTATTCGAAAGCAGAGCTGTTTGATTAAAATCGTGTTCACCTACCCGAGTCATTCAAATGATTTGAACTTGGAGCAGCGATGCAGACAGGCGCTGCGTGGATTCCATTTGCAATCTTATACCGTTTAAGTGTATATTGGAAAAAATGACAATCTGGCCTATTGAACACTCTCAACCCTGGAGGACAGACTGCCCCAGTAATGAACAGACACCACGCTCTCTCCCAGAAATACAGTGTCCTTTCTCCTTCTGTAGTGGAGGATGGAAAATGATCTGCCAGGCTGGCACACACACATATGCAAGTGTAAACACACACGCGCAAACACACATCCACGTACACAGCCACATACACGCACAAACGCACAAACAGCACACACACACACACACACACACACACAAATGAAATAAACCTGTAAACAAAATCCGTGGAGCAGATAAATTATAAACGCCGCAATGCAATTAAAGCTGAATTCAATTTGAGCGCACACTGTCCATCTGTCAAGGAGAAACAAAAGCTGAGTCGATCCATTATTGCCGAATCCCTGCTCCCGTTAATTTGCTTGCAGGGAGATTTGAGGTTTTCTGGAAAGAGCTGCAGACGTTTTTAGGCAATTGAAGGTCTCAAGACTGGTTCAAGTCGTCTTCCTCATTTACGGAGAACGTGTAGTTGAGCAAACGCAACGTTCATCTTTTCCCTTTTTTTGTGCTTTTAATGAGGCTTCGCTGTAAACGCTACATAAGGGGGAACCGCTAAATGATCAAGCATTTATCCAGAACAAATGACATTTTGTACCGAACGGGATGACTTGAAGCGCGTTCGCTTCGTGCGTAAAACATTTCCAGAGTGAATCATTAACCGTCCGCGCAGGAAGTTTGTCTGATTAAGGACTGATTTCTGAGCCTCGATGCGAAGCTAAGATCTGGAGGCTTTTTACCAAATCACAGGATGGTTTCTGGTCACGGACAGATCTAAGAGCACCTCCTCCGATCCTGCTTCTTCACGCGGGGCTCGCCAGAATAGATAGCAAATCTGCGATAAGGAAGGAGGGGAGGGGAGAGGAGAGGTTTTTAGGGGCGTTCAGCGCTACACAGAACACCATCATCATCGTCTTCAAAGGTGGAAGAGAAGAGTGCGTTTCAATTTAAAATGCGAAATGTAGCCGGGCATCTTTGAGGTCCTTCAACTACAATACACCTCGGCTGATTAAAGCACATCAAAGGCTCCCGCCGTCCCCTTTTCCTCAGAGCTACGAGGGGCCGTTTTTTTTTTAATTGCGAAATGTTAAACCTCACAATTAAAAAGGCTTTGTGAGGACGACGTGGCGCTGGCCCACAACATCACGGCTGGAGACGGCATACAAATGAGAGAGACAGAGAGAGAGTGTGAGAGAGAGAAAGACAGTGAGAGAGTGAGAGAGAGAGAGAGGGAGAGAGAGGGAAAGAGAGAGTGGATGAGTGAGAGACAGTGAGAGAGACAGAGAGAGAAAGAGAGAGTGGATGAGTGAGAGAGTGAGAGTGAGTGAAAGAGAGAGTGTGAGAGTGTGAGAGAGAGAGAGAGAGAGACACACACACACACACAAGCAGAGGTTGAGGCCTGTGGGGGGGGGGGGGGGCACTAAGAGGGTGTGGGTGGGGGGGCAGTGATCCTTCACGTTTCTTGGGCTGACACAGGTACTTGCCTTCCTCCTCTATTCCTGGATCTCTCCCGCACTGACACTCTCTCACAGACACACGCGCACACACACGCGCACAGTGGTGAGGTGCCAGTATGTCAGAAAAGGCTGCGCGCCTTGATAAGAGGCTGACAATGACACTGTGCAGCTATTAGACTGGAAATAGCCAGCCAAGGCAAACAGCGTTCCGGCCAGGGCTATTGTCAGAGTCTAGATTTACAGTGAGGCTGGGGGGGGGGGGGGGGGGGGGGGGATAACGCCGCTTTGCAGGTGGTTTCCTGTTTTTTAATTCAAGACATTGTTTGCCTTTCCAAATACTGCAGCGTCAATAAAGCCAAATGAACACGTTTTTAATAGGCGCGACAGAAGCGAAACACAGAGGCCCTCGCGGTCGTTCGCGCGCGACGCAGCCGGCTGCAAAAGACGCGCTGCCGCGGAAAAACACGAAATAAAAAAGGCGCGCGCACACGCTTTTTACAAGCTCCGCTTCCGGTCTTTACGACTTCCGCAGAGGAAACGACCGCGTCGCATTGAAAATTCCCGTTCCCCCCCCCAAAAAGAAAACGAAAAAAACGCGGCGTTCTCGGAGCCCGCTGGGTTCGTCCGGCCGTTCGCGCCGCGGCCCGGGGTTCGAGATCAACCCCCGCGATAGGCGGGGAGCGCGGCTGCCACGTTAATTAAAATCTTTGATAGACGCGTCCCCCCCCCCCCACCACCCCTCCACCCCCAACCCCCGTCCTGAGAACCTATCAGGAATTAAATTTGGACAGGGCGCGGAGAAAAAAATGCATCGGAGGGGTCCGTGAGGGGGGATTAATGAAACAGGCTTCCGTGGAGTATCCTTCACACACGGGTCCACGCACGCACACGCACAGAGACGGGGCCCCAGCAGAGGGGGATGTCATGTGCCGGGTGAACCTGCCGTGTCGCTGACCTCTCATTTCATACTTTAATAAAGTGGAGCCCAGGTGTCCTTGATGATTTCGACGTTGCCCGGGGCGTCCGGGTGGTGAGGGGGAGTCGGGGTAGAGGGGGGGGGGGGGTCGTCGCTCGTCAAAATGACCCTTTTGTCGGTCCGTGCGCGAGACCCGCCAAAACCCGGGCGCTTTTGCGTTCCGTCGAGCGGGCCCGGACTCCCCCCCCCCCCCCCCCCCCCCCGCTGTCAAGATGGAGCGGTTTTTTTCGCGGCCTTCTTGGGAAACAGAACCCAAACTGAACGTTGCCAAACCGAACGGGCCCTGTCTCATTGTGACAGGCTTAGGAAATGCGGCGCTCGCATTGCGTCAAAGTTTTTTTTCTACGAAGAAAACCCACAGATTTGGTAAGTTCAACTCTCACAATCTGTCAGCTTCTGATATAGCCTCAGTTCGCCTACAGCATTTCAACGTGATAGATGGTCCTTTTCCAGGAGACTAGAACAGATGAATCTTCCATACATCAGAGGTACTTAATGACCAGTTACATGATAATTAACGATTGGTGCAGCTGCATAAGCCCCTTACTACATTGACGTGTGTTCCTGTGTGTCATTCTTCTATATGGGGGGGCTAAAGTACAGTACGCTATCAGGGGCAGGCAACTGTACACAGAAATATATGACCATAGCCCCAGGCAATGTCCCAGTGTAAATAGAGCATGCCATTGAACTAAGTCATTTTTGTATTTTCTTTTTTACTAAAGCTGTTTTATGGAACTAGTCTGTCTACAGAGTCAAAGGAACTGCCTGAGACTTCCTGGTGCAACGATAGGGCTCGTTCCAGTTTCATAACTTCCTGAACCCTGGTTGTGGCCAAGGGCCATGGCCTATCCTGCTAACGGAAAGGAGGGCCTACCAGAGGCACCCTATCAAGATCTAACAAGGAACGTTTCTGTAATGAGTCCGAATATTTCTTGGTTAGATAATGTCAGCAAATCGACAATTTACTTGCAGAGCAGCCAAGAGAAGCTGCTCGCCTCTGATAAAGGAAAACCGGCTGACAGAATGATTGGTGATAAAAAAGTTTTTTTCGAGGCGGTAATCATGTACATTGGCTGGCTAACCCCTTAGTTCTGCCTTATCGGCCGAGTCCTGAACAGTATTAGTTCTTCGTATTTACTAACCTTTTAAGGAGATTCAGTCAAGAGCTATCGCTAAATCGCTGAACGATAGAACTCACCTAGAAATGGAGGCTTTACCCGTCTCTAGAAAATCGGAAAACTAGACAGAACTACACAGGTACCTTGATTGGTGTTCTGAACATTTCATCCATTTCCATGAAGGGACATTTACAGAACTGCACAGATCCCATACTCCTTTACACACCTGTCTCCCCCTCCCCCCCCCGCTCCCCATTTCACACGTACGCTCACACCTTTCCTCGCAGACCTATTTGAAGTACCACTGCCACCTCTTCCCCCCCCACTTCATCCTCTCCCTCTTCCTTTCCCCTCCATATACGCCTCTCCTCCCTACAGGGGCAGCAGGTGTTGAGTAGCTGTGTTTACTTTCCCCCTCACCCTCCTCTACCTCTCTTCCTCTCTCTCCGTTCTCTCCGTCCCAGGCAGCTGGCAGGAGGGACGAGGGAGGAGGAGGGGGCATTAACAGCTGCACACGAGGGCACGCGGGGAGAAGGCAAACAGCTTCAATCCCCTCAGGGTTGTCAGTTCCAAACCCCCCCCAACCCCCGGCTTTTCTCACCAGGAAAACACAAGGCTGATGATCGCTCCCATCCCCCCGCAAGGCTTCTGCAGCAAGTATGAGTAAGGAGACGGTTAAGTGCGCTTGGAAGTCTAGACTTGGTCACTAGAGGAAGAGATGCGAGGCGAATAACAAAACGGACGACCAGTAAATACGTTTTAAAGCTCCTTTGCCAGCGTGTAGTGTAGTGTTTACATTGAGTCATTTAGTAGACATTGTCATCCAGAGTGACTTACAGCAAGTACAGGGACATTCACCCTGAGGCAAGTAGGGTGAAGTGCCTTGCCCAAGGACTCAGCATCATGTTGGCAGAGCCAGGGTTTGAACCGGGCACCTTCTGATAACCATCCCGACACCCTCACCTCTCACCCACTCCCTGACTCCCTCCATAAGTATCCTATCACGCTGAACAATCCGGAGAATTCCGCTGTGTTTAAAAAAACCTTGAAAAGACACCTGAAACAGTTGCAGAACATTAGAAACCGAAAAGTATCTGAGCTGAGGAGACGACCAGTTATTCTGACACGCAGGCGTACAGGAGCGACCCAGGAGCGCCGCTGGGTAATGTAGTCTCCGAGCAAGTCAGGCTTTTGCGCCGTGAGATCGTATCGGTGGTCATTTCTGTGTGGATGGAAATTAAACCGCACGGTGTTGGTTGTGTCCGCGTGCGTCTGGAGGAAAGGAGTTTGCGCGTGCGTGCGTGCGTGCGAGAAAGAGAGCTGCTGAGACGGAGTAAGTGAGCGTGTGCGTGTGGCGCGCGTCCGTCCTGCGTGTTGCACTACGAACGGCATCAAAATACATGAGATCAGCTTTGCAGGCTTTGTTAGGGCCCGGCAAGGTTACACCACAAAGCCTCGTTCCACATATCCTGAGGGGGGGGAGAGAGAGAGAAACCCCCCCCCCCCCGACTCCATGCAGATAAATCACCCCGCACAAATCAAAAGACAAATCAGAGGCCGAAACAAAAGATGCTGACTAGCGGAGAACAATGGAGGCAGGGAGACACGGGGCACCGGAGGGGGGGCAGAGCGCGGCTCAATCAAACCCTGCGAAGCCGCTTCCGATCTGGGGCTGGAGGTTTGGAAGAGGAGCCTTTTTTCCAAACGCTGAGAAAATGTACGTCAAGGCTGGAGGGTGAAGGTCTTGTCTTTGTGCCTTATTGTCTCTCCGACGTTCCAGGTGTGTGTGTGTGTGTTGCCTCTCGGTTGTAGTTCACCCAGATAAGAAGCGGGTCCGGCTTTTAGCCGTTGTTTAAGGGTCAGACCTCCATTAAGGTCCTTCAACAGTGGCAATAAGGCGATATATAACTATCCGCTATCCACCCAACTTGATTATCTCACGACGTCCGTCGTGCTTCATGGACACAAGTGGAGGAAATACTGTTTCACTCTCATGGATTCCATTCTCTGTTTAAAAGAGGAATTTTCACAAAGCCCGCCAATGAAAGACGATGGCACGCCTCATTAAGGGCCAAGCTAATTTCGAAGACACAGCTAGCTACATTCGTTATTTGATCCTTTCTTCTTAAACAGACTTTTGAAAACGTTTATCAATCTAGAATACGCTGGCAAGAAAGAAAAAAGTATCTTTGAAAAGCAGGCCAAAGAGTGGAGAAAAATGAACATGACTGGCTTCCGCTTGTGTGAAAAATATACAGTCGGTTGACTCTTTGAGGATACTGAATTTAAGAGTTTGAAGTTTTGGGGTACCAAAATGTTTAACCTTGGACCAGATTGCGAATGTTCAATCCAGGTTTATTATTTACAACTTCTATAGAATCCAGGGTGTAAAGGTTTATTGCATTGGCTGGAGCGGTTAAGCTACAGGTGATAAG
Organism: Protosalanx chinensis; assembly: GCA_030340685.1. NCBI lineage: Eukaryota > Metazoa > Chordata > Actinopteri > Osmeriformes > Salangidae > Protosalanx > Protosalanx chinensis. The sequence continues at coordinate 14,349,931 of CM059319.1, forward strand.
GTTGTAGTATTTTCCTAATAGATTTAGATAGATGCTTTGGTACGCCTGATCAAAGTGTCCGGAGGTCTATTCTGCATGAAGATCCAGTCCTTCGCAGGGCCCTCACGCTCGTAAACCCCCCTCACGCGCCCCCCCTCCTCTCAATATCTCCAATCTAAACAATCCCAGGTTTGATACTACTGTTCAGGCTGGAACAAGAAGGGGGGGGGGGGGGGGGGGGGGGGGGGGGGGGGGAAGGGGAACAAGGCCAGGGCTCCAACAAACACAGGAAATCCAACCTAAGATTCTCTTACTTCTCTCTTTTTCCCCGACTCCCCCCCCCCCCCCCCCCCCGGCTTCCCATGGCTGGGGAGACGGAGAGAGAGAAAACCCGCACCCGGAGCTTGGCAGAGGCACCTGCCACAGATCCCCCCCTCCTCCTCCCTCCTCCTCCCTCCTCTCGCCCCCGCCGACATTAAAGTCCTTCACAGAAATCAGAATTTAATAAATCACCCCGCGGTATGACAGAGTTTATCTCCAGGGGTCGCCTGCGCTGTGCCCAGACTTGGAGACAGACAAAGCCCGGGCCCCCGATAAGAAGTGAAATTAAATACAGTTAGCACTTTGAGACAAAGGAAAAAGCGAGTGTCACGCCGCGCTTTGTCGAGGCTTCGGCCCCCCGCTACGCACGCGCACGCACGCACAAATACACACGTGGAGACGTGGCGGCGATTCATTTCAGGTTCTCTCTCTTCCGTTTAGCCTCGTTTGCTCATCGTCCGCTGTCAACATAGCGTCTGGACCCCGAAACTTTCCAGAGCTTTCCTTATAGACGGCCAGCCGGAAGGATGACATCACGGTTACCCAGGTCGTCAGGTTATTATTAATCACCGCCTCTGCTCCGATGCGGATCCTTCCCCATCACGTACCGGCTCTATCTTCCCGTGTTCCCCCGACCAATCGGCAGACACGGCTGACAAACGTCATCACTGCGACGGAGGGAGACTCACGGCAGACGAGCTGATGAATACAGTACACAAGCATTTATCAGCAGACGCGGAGGCCATGATGGCGCTTCCACGGGGAGCTTGCTCAGTACAAGGCCGCGATAAGGTCAGGGGACCGCAATGAAATACCGATAGGAGCCAGTTCAAAACACCTCGATTCGGAGACTAAGCGCTTTCGACGAAACGGTCCGTTTCGCGATCGCCGACGTCGAAGTCCATAAGGGGGCTGTGGGGGGGGGGGCGTTCCGGGTGACTGTTTCGACGAAGCCAGAGAGAGACACAGGTCCCATCAGAGCAGGAAGACCTTGGTTTTTCGTTCCCCCCCCCACCCAAGGCGTTTCAAGACAGTCGTCTTCGGATAACTGCATTGGCCTGGAGCTAATCTTCGCCTGTGTTGGGAAGAGAGGGGGTTCTGCGGGATAAAGTGGGGGGAGGGAGGGTCTTAATAGGCTCTGTCTCTGGTCTTGACCTTTCCGCTGCTCCGCTACTAGGGCCAGTGGACACTGCGTGGCCTGTGACCTCAACGACCCCGCGGGTGAGGCTCCCGCTAATCTCCTCCTCTTCCCCCCACTTTCCTTCTCCCCCATCCCTCCCGTCCTCGCAGGCTCTCCCCTATCATCCTCTCCCCCCCCCCCCTTCCCCCTGTTTCTTCTTCATCCTGACCAGACGGCCTCCTTCGCCTCGCTGTTGAACCAACTGATGTCTTCCTGCTGAGACAACAATGCTTCGAAGTAGTCCGGCAGGTCAGACCCCAGTGCTTGGACCTCCTACGTCTTACATTTAAAACATTTAAAAGCCTTACATTACAGCAAGCGCAGGCACCTCCCCATCTCTCCACCTCCGTGAACCTTGACCTTCCTAACCTGAGGCCTATTTGGACCTCCTGAACATGGACTTACCTTACTCCACTCCCTAAAACATGACTCCTAAAACGTGACTTCCCTATCCTTAGGCCTTGCTAACCCTTGTTCTTGAAAACTAGCCTCCCTAAACCCTAGACGCCGCCTACCCTTCGACACGCTTTAACCGTGGACACCCCATCCTTAGGCATCAATAGCCCTATTGTCTTTGCAAGAACCTTGAAGAAACAAGTGTATCTAGCTGCTACGATGGTCGTTTGACATTCAGTGGAAAAAAATACCATTCAGGAACATTCCATGGTCAGTGTCATTCGAAATGATTACTTTGTTGACATGAGTTGACTAGCTTCAAATAGGCATGCCTCTATCTACAGTACTTTGTTTAAGAACAGGCTTGCCATTTTGAAAACGGCATTCGCTATCAACTTCTGAGTTATACCAGCCAGTGGGAGTCAGATTGAACGGTCTACTGCATTGCATTGTGGTTCGGTCTGATAACAATTCTACTCGGGCTGAGAATCCCATAAGCCTTCTCGTTGTAAGATTGTCTGTCCCTTGTAGACGAACTCCGTCCAGTTCATTGAGGTTCAGTTTGTCTAATCATGCATTTTAAGAGGCCCTCTCGGGCACAACATCAATTGAAATAATATTAGCCTATCTGGCACGCCACTACCGGAATAGCAAGTGACACAGCTGCATAAAAGGTTTCGTTGTCAAGGACAGATTACATAACATACACAGAAACACAGTAACAGACACACTTATATAGTCCATAACTGCTACACAAAATATTCACAGCCTACAAAACGTCAAAGAGGAGACAAGTGCTAAAGGAAACGATCGATTGTATTTCTAGATTAAATAATACTCTCATTCAAATGTGAAGAGCTAGCCACTAACGCAAAGTTGGTTTGCTTTTCAGCAAAGAACGAGCCCGTCTGACTACAATTCAAGCGAGAGAAACCGTTGTTTGATCTGAATTTCTCTTATTGTCTCACATTCCTACAGAAGCGTTTCAAAGGCCGATAGAAAGAGGTTTCGGCCTCCTAACCCTCCCTTTCATCTCGCAAGGTTAAAACGGCGCATTGTATCTATAGGAAGAAAAGAAAACATTGCAAATAGTTCTCAACAGATTGGCTAACACAGATTTCCAAAGTTGACTTTGTCTCAAGTGCTGGATTTCGACCTGCCGACATACCTTCCTCTGTCAATGAAACTGAGAGAACGCAAGAGACTCAACAACTTAACTGCAGGTTCAGCAGCTAGAAGCAGAAGAACTTCCTTGCTGCCTTAATGTACCTGCTTTCTGCAGCAGAGTCTCTCAGCCTCTTCTCTTCCGTAAATGAGCGGGGCCGCAATTCTACAACTGGGCCTCTATGGCCAGTATCCCCATTAAACGTGTGGTTGTCTCAACACATCTTGACTAATTGAGTTCTGTTGGCGGTTTGTGGCTAGGCCACAATGAAGAGAGGAAACAAGAAAGATATACCTGTGAATTCGACTACAAGATCGACTCCTACTGTGAGGTTAACTACAAAGGATACAGCCTCGATATAGATAGCCAAACAATATAGCTGGTAACCACCACAATATAATGCGTTCTACAAGCTCCCATGGGAGTTTTCGTAGACAACATTACTATAAGTCTTCTTTGCCTTCGGGTGAGACGCTGAAAACCTATCGGGAGATTATTACCCCTTAAACAGGGCGCTGAGCAATATGTCTCACTCTCACACACACACACACACACACACCTCAATAACGCCCCCTTCCCTCCGAATACTCTTTCGTCTTTAATGGTAACCTTGGGAGACAGACTGCACCAGTGCGACACTTAACACCCACTAGTGTGAGAGAAATGTTTTTGATATGCTTGTGTCATTTAATCATCCACATTCTTCCGGGCCGCGCAGGACAATTTTGCAGGATATTAACTCCCAACTAAACCCTGGCTTGTATCATTTGTGGGGCCAGTCAACAGGGGTCCCCAGAGAAGCCGTCTTCCTACTCACTCTCATAGTCATTTAGGCTTCACTGGGCACCGAGAAAAGAGGAGGGCAGCAAAATAGAAAGAGTAGACATTTTCTATTAACCGTACAGGGAGTCAGGTGCCTCAGCGGTTAAGGCGTTGGGCTCATTGGGCTCACGATCGGAAAGGTTGTTAGTTCGATTCCCGGCTGTGGCTACATGACGTTGTGTCCTTGGGCAAGGCACTTCACCCCACTCGCCTCAGGGAGGAATGTCCCGGTACTTGCTGTTAAGTCGCTCTGGATAAGAGCGTCTGCCAAATGACTGGATGTAATGTAAATACAGGAATCAGAAGATATTAGAAGCTATTAAAAGATACTTTCTGTAAATAACAATGTCACAACATGGGCGCCTAGTCCTTTGATTGGATCAGAAACTTGTACGGAGCAGTACTGGTCAACAGTTCACATTTGAGAGACTGAGCTTTAAAAAGACAAGAAGTTTAAATCCGGATAAAGAATACTGAGTGTCGAACAAAAGAAGAAGAAGAGAAAAAACACGATTCTTCAGCACGTAAAGATTCTGGAACTGAAGGGCATTCATAAAGAATGTCACCACTGCATTATCCAGTCGGATAGCTCTGATTGCCTAATGGGGTAGGGAAATCTTCTTTCAGACATGCTGGATGATGATTCTATGCAAAATACATAAAGCCATTAGAATAATGCATGAGTCTGAATAGTTGTGGGGGGCAAAAAAAAAAAGAGAAAAATAGTACTGCGCGGAGACCATCCTTATTCTTTAGCAGGGAGGTTCACACAATGCAAACAGACTCCAATGGCATCTGATGAAAAACATTTTTTTGTTCCATTACAAAGAACTAGGTCAGCCTCTCATAATTGTCAATCATGCAATAAATCTCTCTGTGGCACAAATGAATACTGCATTGGGAATGAGACAAAGCATATTGGCATGCTATGTCAGCTCAACTCAATTCATCCTTCTTTTCAAAGAAGACCATTCATATGTGAAGTTGTTTGAGTGTCTCTCTCTCTCTCGCTCTCTCTCGCTCTCTTGGTGTGTGTCTCTCTCCACACACACACGCAAACACACAGACACCCACAACCACACAAACACACTGCGCCTCGCTCATAATGTAAAAGCCACACAGGGGTTAATGTATTTGGACAGACCATTTTAGCCAAGAGCAGTTTGTTATCCTAAACCAGTTCTTTTCCCCATTACTGTGGAATCTACCAGGAAAGCAGCAAGTACATATGAGTACATTACGCCATCGAAGACTGTAACATACTGAAACACAGTGACGTGTTATTTCTGAACTCTTTGGTTCACTTTTCATTTCACTTTACTCTTTACTTGACTCCCACCGCCAAAACATTGCTAATGTTTCCAGCGTCCCCCTCCTATCCGAAAACCCTATTCTATCCAAACAGCTCCTGTCATTGTTCCCCTGTATTTACTGCTCATTCCGCCAGGTGGGGACCGCTCAGTTTACTGCTATCTGATTGGCCGGCATGCCGGGCTTGACTCCACGATGCACCGTCCCTGCTCCCCCCGTCCCCCCCGTCCCCCCCGTCCCCCCCGTCCCATCTCTGTAGACCTGACTGTCACTCTCTAACGGCCGGGGGGGGGGGGGGGGGGTGAGTAACAGGCGGGCGCCGGCGGCTGGCGGGTGGGCGCTTTCACCGAAAACATCGGGGAGAAACGCTGACATTTGAGTCTGACAGTGGGGGTGGGGGGGGGAGGGGGGGTGGGGAACCCTGCTCACACACCCAACAGAGTCTCTGCTGAGCTCATACAGATTCCTTTGGCCGAGGTAAAAAAAAAAACAGGGGGGGGGGGGTGGGGCCCGGGGATGAGGGTGGGGAAGCGGATGGGGGGGGGGCGGTGGGTGGGGGTCTAATAGAGAGATGTCGGCGCTCAGTAGAGATGCCTCCTCGATCCGATTCAGACGCGTTACAGGTGATCTGGGTCGGCGGGAGGCAGCGGCGGGATGCTGGGTGTGGCCGTCCGCTACGGATGGACCTCCGTCCCTCGTGAAATACAACAGAATGAGTCGGACAAATGCCGGGATGGGGGTGTGATTGCGGGGGGAGGGGGGGGCTGCATATGGGCCCGCTGGAATGCTGTTTTTGCACGGCACCAACTCCCCTACACGCTTTTCGCTTCCGCCGTCAAATTTCATACAATCTGTAGGTAGCGGTTCTGATCTAATTGATGTGTATCTGGATCTAACCTCGGGGGGGGGGGGGGGGGGGGGGGGGTCTTTCTAGTTCTGGAGCCAGTCACATACAGCAGACAAGTCCCCTGCCAGCTGCCTCTATAGGAAATCATCCCAAACAACAGCAGCAATATTTAGATAAGGACTTAGTTACAATTCAGTCCAGCCAAATTGACGGACTAAACTGCTTCTGCAGTCAACACAGCTCTCCCTCTTTTAAAAAAAGGAAAAGAAAATAGCTTTTGGGCATGCTTTCTTTTCACCTTTTCCTGGGCGTTTTCGTCAGAAGGTATTGAACGAGCAGGTGCTTTGAACAGCCATAGAATGTGCCGGTCGTCTCAAGTGTCATTAGCTCCAGGGCTTCTGCAGTGAGAGCCAGGTAAAGATTAGATAACAATCAGGCATTTAATAGATACTGTTGGAGGCACTGGAGCCAGCCTTGCACAGCACCAAGCTGCCTGTCTGAGGTAAACAACAGGAGAAGAGGGAGTCACTGCTGTCTCCTCTGGTTTCTCCTCCTGTTGCTGTACCCCTCGACCCCCGAGATACAGAAATCCGGTGCAAAAACACAGCGAAAAAGATCTAAAACCATCATTGGGTTAGTTGGTTAGGATTGGTTTAGTTTCGTCCAGGGTTTAACGTCAGGAAAACTATCTGCGTCAACGGATGGGAGTAAAACCAGATTAGCTTGTGGATTAGCATGTTATTAGCGATCAATATGGAGGACATTTGGTCAGTCAGTCTGTTACACAGTCGGCCGTTGAGTGGTGTTGTGAGAGGGTAACAGCGGGGTCTTGTCAAGTCCTTCACTTAATGAACAGAGCCCCGCCACTACCCTGCTGTCTCATATGGGACGACGGGGGCAATTAAACCACACCGCATCTCATCCAACAAGGCAAATTTTACCCCAAACAACAAAATGCCTGTGTCCTACCAAAATAAGGGAGACCTATTTATCCAAACGTCCGTACGTCATGGAATTCCAAAGTCTCACAAAGGCCCTTTTTGTCCAGTGACATTCCTTCCATATTACACTCCAATTATTGAGGAGTCGTCCTTTATATCGACTCCATAAACACGGCTACTGCAGGAATAACATGGCTGTGTTTACTCAGCGGAAGATCCATAGCAGATAGCCAGCCTCTATGAAAATGAAGAGCGGGTGAGGGAGAGGGGGGAAAACACACGGTGGAGGAAATTTGTGGAATCCCATCTGAGATTGCTTCCCTGATGGGAGTCTTTTTTTTTCTTCCTGTCAACTCAGACGAGAAATGAAGCGGAGGAGAATTAACTCCCGCTACAGCTATGCCGAATTAGACAGAGAAGAAGAAGAAGGGGGGGGGACGACTACACACTTTTTAAGGATTCCAGCCTTGTCATTTTCAATTTTCTGCTCTTTGGACATGCTTGTATTCAGATTCCCCAACATCTCTTCACCATATCAATCCTAATTAGACAATCTGGGCTCACCAAGGATATAGGACCCAAGTTATTTGCATAATTTAATCATAAATACTCAGTGATACATATTTCCAAATGCATTTGTACAATTATCTTTTCATCCTTGGGGCAAAAGTATTAATATGATTAGGCAATAACTCTTTAAAAAAGGAGGGGGGGGGGGATAGAAAACCAGCAAGTGCGCACTCTTTTTAAACTCCAGCTTTGGGCTATATGAAAAATTAATTAATTTCGGAGGAAAATCAATTTCTCTACGTGACCATATTAGACAGAGCCAGACGAGGGCCCTGGATTCCTGCTCCAATCAGGATATCTCATCCGCTCTGCCTCTAACTTCTGTCACTAGTGGTTAACATCCTGAACCAGGCACCAGTCACTTCCGCCACGCTTTTTAAACGGCCTGTAATACGAAGGAGCCCGCAGACGTGACAGAGGCTCGACCAATCCGATCGCGGAAGTCAAACGATCCATAATGCACTGCGTTCGTTCTACAGCGAACGGATCAGTCGCAGGTGTGGATTTGATGAGTACTATGACTGCTGACAGATCCGGTTCATAATTTAATTTAACAGATTTTTTTTTTTTACTTGGTTGTCAGTGAAATAGCAGCCCCATTACAAAGAGGAGAAATTCTTCGAACAAGCTGAAGTATTTCCCTGGTTATTGATTGCTTTTTTGGAGGCCCGTTATGAAGCATGTGTGGGTGTGTCTACAACTGAGCCAGGGATCATTATTCTAACATTTGCACAGTAAAAGTATGCAAATCCGAGTTTGGACAGTTTTTTTGTGTACGAGGCAAGTTTCAATCCAGACCACTTTGCCATGCAAATAACCACTGCATCCTACGATGCCATTAGCCAAATACTACATGAAACGATGCCCTTCATTCACGCAAAACACTTTATACGTAATAAATCTTTTTCGTAAATATTTGTTTCTCAATGTTCAAAGGCTCTTCTGGAGGCCTAAGAAAAATACAGTTGAACTCCAAACTATTTGAACTTGTTCCAGTTTCAAGTCAATAAAACTATTGTGGTTTTCAAGGAGATTATTTGGTTGCGGATCACCTAGCTGCCAGCTGTCATTTGCACAGTTGATTTGAGCATGTGTACAGTATCTAATCTAATTACACACAGCTCTCTGTCTGACTACTAAGTGAAGAGAACAGGAAGAAAAAAAACCACACCAATCCCCCGTACAAACACGAAGACAAACATACAGTAGATGTCGATTCGACTTTCAGAAAAGTACCTGAATAAATGTGATTCTTAACAAGCCCGTCCCCTATTCTGTCTCTTTTCCTTTTCTCTTTCTGTTTTGTCGCTCTCTCTTTTCGCTCTCCCGTTCTTCCCCTTTTCTCTCTCTCTCTCTTTCTCTCTAATCAGGCATCTGTCACTCTGTTTTTGAAGTTATTATCGCCTCGGCTCCCTCTTGGATGTGGTTGCCGGGTGACGGGTATCTTAGCACCCACTCTGACTGGGAATGATTTGAATGGGATCCAGAATTCTCCCCTGAGTACCTGTAAACACAGCCATGCCTTGTTGAAAACAAATATATTAGAAGAGAGCTGAGCAGAGAGGAGAGAGGAAGAAAGAGATCGAGAGTAATGGAGTGAGAGCGGGGAAAAAGAAAGCGAGAGAGAGAGACAAGCTGGCACCTTTTGTGGCAGCTCACACTGAGAGCTAAACAAAACAATTACCATAATTTACAAATATGTGTGTTTATCCGTAAACATGGCAACATAAAAAGGGG
>CM059319.1:14359699-14435008 GCA_030340685.1 Protosalanx chinensis
GGCTACTGCAGGAATAACATGGCTGTGTTCTACTCAGCGGAAGATCCATGACAGCGATAGCCAGCCCTCTATGAAAAATGAAGACGGGTGAGGGGAGAGGGGGCGGAAAACACACGGGTGGAAGGAAATTTGTGGAATCCCATCTGAGATTGCTTCCCTGATGGGAGTCGTTTTTTTTTCTTCTGTCAACTCAGACGAGAAATGAAGCGGAGGAGAATTAACTCCCGCTACAGCTATGCCGAATTAGACAGAGAAGAAGAAGAAGGGGGGGGGAGGACGACTACTACACTTTTTAAGGATTCCAGCCTTGTCATTTTCAATTTTCTGTACTCTCTTTGGACATTGCTGCTTGTATATTCAGATTCCCCAACATCTCTTCACCATATCAATCCTAATTAGACACAATCTGGGCTCACAAGGATATAGGACCCAAGTTATTTGCATAATTTTAATCATAAATACTCAGTGATTACATATTTCCAAATGCATTTGGTACAATTATTCTTTTCATTCCTTGGGGGCAAAAGTATTAATATGATTAGGCAATAACTCTTTAAAAAAGGAGGGGGGGGGGGATAGAGAAAACCAGCAAGTGCGCACTCTCTTTTAAACTCCAGCTTTGGGCTATATGAAAGAAATTAATTAATTTCGGAAGGAAAATCAATTTCTCTACGTGACCATATTAGACAGAGCCAGACGAGGGCCCTGGATTCCTGCTCCAATCAGGATATCTCATCCGCTCTGCCTCTAACTTCTGTCACTAGTGGTTAACATCCTGAACCAGGCACCAGTCACTTCCGCCACGCTTTTTAAACGGCCTGTAATACGAAGGAGCCCGCAGACGTGACAGAGGCTCGACCAATCCCGATCGCGGAAGTCCAAACGATCCATAATGCACTGCGTTCGTTCTACAGCGAACGGATCAGTCGCAGGTGTGGATTCGATGAGTACTATGACTGCTGACAGATCCGGGTTCATAATTTAATTTAACAGATTTTTTTTTTTTACTTGGTTGTCAGTGAAATAGCAGCCCCATTACAAAGAGGAGAAATTCTTCGAACAAGCTGAAGTATTGTCCCTGGTTATTGGATTGCTTTTTTGGAGGGCCCGTTATGAAGCATGTTGTGGGTGTGTCTACAACTGAGCCAGAGGATCATTATTCTAACATTTGCACAGTTAAAAGTATGCAAATCCGAGTTTGGACAGTTTTTTTTAGTGTACCAGGCAAGTTTTCAATCCAGACCACTTTGCCATGCAAATAACCACTGCATCCTACGATGCCATTAGCCAAATACTACATGAACACGATGCCGCTTCATTCACGCAAAACACTTTATACGTAATAAATCTTTTTCGTGTAAATATTTGTTTTCTCAATGTTCAAAGGCTCTTCTGGAGCGCCTAAGAAAAATACAGTTGAACTCCAAACTATTTGAACTTGTTCCAGTTTCAAGTCAATAAAACTATTGTGGTTTTCAAGGAGATTATTTGGTTGCGGAATCACCCTAGCTGCCAGCTGTCATTTGCACAGTTGATTTGAGCATGTGTACAGTATCTAATCTAATTACACACAGCTCTCTGTCTGACTACTAAGTGAAGAGAACAGGAAGAAAAAAAACACACACCAATCCCTCCCCGTACCAAACACGAAGACAAACATACAGTAGATGTCGATTCGACTTTCAGAAAAAGTACCTGATTAAATGTGGATTCTTAACGAAGCCCGTCCCCTATTCTGTCTCTTTTCCTTTTTCTCTTTCTGTTTTGTCTGCTCTCTCTTTTCGCTCTCCGTCTCTGTCTTCTCCTCCTTTTCTCTCTCTCTCTCTCTTTCTCTCTAATCAGGCCATCTGTCACTCTGTTTTTGAAGTTATTATCGCCTCGGCTCCCTCTTGGATGTGGTTGCCGGGTGACGGGTATCTTAGCTCACCCGCACTCTGACTGGGAATGATTTGAATGGGATCCAGAATTCTCCCCTGAGTACCTGTAAACACAGCGCATGCCTTGTTGAAAACAAATATATTTAGGAAGAGAGCTGAGCAGAGAGAGAGAGAGGGAAGAAAGAGATCGAGAGTAATGGAGTGAGAGCGGGGGAAAAAAGAAAAGGCGAGAGAGGAGAGAGACAAGCTGGCACCTTTTGTGGCAGCTCACACTGAGAGCTAAACAAAACAATTACCATAATTTACAAATATATGTGTGTTTATCCGTAAACATGGCAACAATAAAAAGGGGAGAGCAGGCGATGTGGCAGAGCAAATACAGTTCTGCTCCCACAACAAAAACGTTCTTTTAACCTCAAAGCCATTTCACTGCAGACACCCGCACACTGCACAGTTCAGGGAAGGAAGCATTTGACTTAAAGGAGGGAGAAATCTATTTAAAGAGGGCGTGTTAAGTGAATAGAGTAACAGTTCCCAGCGGCACAGAGTTGTCTGGGGCGTGTGGGTTAACCTTCAGGGGTAGACAATGATTGTCAATTAACTGCTGCATTTCTTGCCCCTGCACCGGATAGCCCAGCTTTGACTAAACCCGCCAATGAGAGATATGCCGATATCGGCGCGCCGCCCCTCCCCCCCCCCCCCCCACCCCCCCCCCCCACCCCCCCCCCCTCCCTTGTTATAATAACCTCTCAGAGAGTTCAAGTGTCACACGGTGGTGAGAGCCCTCTCCGTCCTGCCGGGGTTGGCCCGGTCGGGGCGCCACTAGCCAGCGGTGGGATTTCGAGGTGTAGCGGGAGCAGAAAGACGAGGGACTTAGGAACTGGCCTTGAGGGCAGGAGAGAGGGAGGAGGGAGGTGAGAGGAGCAAAGGGACGACGAGAATGGGAGGGAGAGAGCAGGAAGGAGCAAAGGGACGACGAGAATGGGAGGGAGAGAGCAGGAGGAGGAGAGTGGGGGAGGAGAACCAGGGTGGCCACTTTAATATAAGTTGAATTCCTATGAGATCCTTCAGACATGAGGAAATATGTACAGCATACTCTACAGACAAGAGTTGAACACAACAACATAGAAGGAATCTGAACGCTGTTTGTTGCGTGTTGTTTTAGAGTTAAGACCATTTCAACATTTATAACAGGCATCATTTTGACTTCACAGCCAGGCCCTTCGTGACATACATTTTTTATTCATGAACAACAATTCGACAACTTGACCAGCAGGATCCATACAGGCAGAACACAGCTTTTCAAGTGTAAAACGAGAGTGCTGTTGGTGTGTCCGAATAGGGCCTAAATGTAGGCAGTCCCCTTTGAAACACTGACACTATTGTACAGCTGAATTATAGCTTTCATTGTCTTCACAACGCCAGTGTGTAAAACACCAGGAGTCATTGTAGAGAGCCACAATGTCAAGTAGAAATACTTACACCAGCCTACGAAACAACCGTTTTGTATACATCTTTCAGCTCAGCGTTAAGATCATTTTGAAACGAATCTGATGAATGACATTCGTAAAACCGTAGAGAATCCCTCTCAAACATCTGAATTTGACGGGCTATCTAGTAAACATAACAGCAAGGACAGAAGTGGAGTTGAGTAAATATCACCTCGTATGAAGATGACTCTACCTCTTTGTGTAAGCAGACAGATGATTCTGGAATGTTCCAGGGTGTAAGTTACCAAATGGGGAGGTCACAGGTGTAGAGGCAGGCTGGGGCGACAGAGAGGCAGGGGAATAGAGACAGTAGGGAGCGGCGGGTGATGAGGCAGGCTGGTGTAGCAGGGAAAGCAGGGAAGGCTTACGAAGGCAGGCCGGGTCTGAGTGATTGATTTCAGACCGACAACCAGGAAAACCTGGCTGCTTTCAGAGACAATTACAGTCCTCTCCGTGTGGCTGTAATAGCCAGCACTTTAGCATCATTAAAGCGACGCGAGGCACTGCATTATCCTTTAACCCCAGCACCGGCCATCCTCCCATTGACAACCTAGAGAGTTCAAACACACACTCTGTCACCTGAGCGGTACGGCAAGAGGAGAGGAGTCGCCACAGGGGCCTGTGTGTGGTTTTCCTTAGATCCTTTGATTATTTTATCTGCCCCCGTGTTAATTCTGCTACAGTCCACTGATGCACCCAAGCATTGTACTTCAAGTACCGGCTAAAAACAGATGAAAGGGGGTGTAAACAGTGAGCAAAATGTTCTGGGGAATTTTTTTGGGGGGTGTGTATTTAATGCCTTCCGTATTTATTTAACACCATCCATTTTATGAACACAAATACTTAATTCGTACTATGATATTTCAATATTATACTGCACAATGTTACGATTTACACCTGCCAATGATCTCAAATCGTGCTGATTACAGTAAATATTAACTGTTGATGTGATGTGTCCCCTTAAAACGAGCTAATTTGCGTCTGGAATACTTAAAAACACAGTGTGTGTTTGTGTTTGTGTAAGCTACATTTTTTTCAATGACTTGGAAGGTAGCCTTTTACCTAAATTATGTATCTTTTTTGCTGGGTTCCCACTGGTGTAAGTCCTATTTTGCATCTTCAGCTCATTTTAGGGAAGGAAATCAATATTGAATCAATCATAATGACAGATTAGATGACATATTTGACCAGCCTGAACTCGTCCTATCAGTCTGGGCAATACATCAAAGCATATGGCTAAAGGACACTAAAATGGCTTTTAATCTCATTTCGATTCAATACTAAATCTTTTAGCGTTCAAAATCATAATAATTTGGAAAATACTTGAGAGCGGGTTAAACATGGAGGTAACTGAAACGTTTCTGATTCAATTGTTTACTTTTGGACATTATGAGAATAAAATTCCTCACTTTGAAAAAATCGTATGTTCATGTTGGACTGTCTATTCTGTATGTATGAATAATATACTTTAGTATAAACTATTTTTAAGAGGTCTTAAACGTAAATCCTTTTGAAATATGTAATGACATTTCAAAGAAATTACATACATTTATAACGCTATTTAATTACAGCACACACACTTCTCCACAAGTGTTTTTAAAATTAAAATCACCACATTGAATGGATTTAGTCCCAATTTAACAGCGAGGACGCTTATCTAAACCCTGCCTAATTATTTGTCAAAGTAATTTAAAAGAAAAAGAAAATAAAGTAGAGATGATTTGGTAGCTCAAACCACATGTACTTTTTGAGGAGCACCGTTCACCGTCCTTTTGATAGAGCAGGTTCAGAGGCACCAGTATGTTACCCTCGTCTTCACCACATGGCATCAACTTGGAACAAACTTTTTGTGTGTGTGTGTGTGTGTGAGACACGCACTTCCCAGCCCGTGTGTGAAGGGCCTATGGCGCCCAAATCCACGCACATCACCAAATGCGTTTTCGTATGCAATAGTCAAACTTGCAACACTGAAACTAAACAAGCAGGCAAAACATGCCTAACTACACCTTGGATGATATTTCTGAGAATGATTTACAAAATGGAAAAATGTCTCCCCCTTCCTCCCCCTTGCGCTTGACGCAAATACAACACCGTCAATATGAGATCCACCATTACTATCTTTACAATTCACTATATCTCCCCTGTCCGCTCACCTGGCGTTGGTGCAGTCGTTGTAGAGAGTCTCGAAGTCTTTCCTGGAGATCAGTTTGCAGCGGTTCACTCCAGGCTGGATGGCGCCGAGCCCTCTGAGGATGCGAACCTGCTCCACGTTGCACACCACCGGCGTGATCTCCAGCCGCTTCAGCTTTGTGTAGACCGTGTGCAGCCCGCCTACCAGGTGCTTGAGAAACAGGTCGAAAGCCTGGGGAAGGCAGATGAGTTCGCTGCCCTCCACGGTGAAAGACGCCACTTTAGCCCCCCGCAACTCGACCATTTTACACTCGTTGTTCTGCGGGGTGTTTTCAACAGGCGACGGGGTGGAATAGACGGGTTTGCCGGGCAGAGCTCCGGCCGGGGTAGGGATGCCCGGGCTGCTGGTGGCGAGCAGCTCCGATCGGAACAGGTTCTGTCCGGAGGAGACCATAGATGGAGACGGGGATGAAGTTGTCGACGGCGGCGAGGTGGTCGCTGACGGAGTGGACATCTGAGGCGGTGGTACCAGCGGGGTAGGCGGAATCAGAGTAGCCGGTACGGCCATGGTCACCTAGGGAAGAGTAGACGAAGTTCAAAGTATAAACCCCCAGTCCTGCAAACCAACCAAAAAAAGTCCCGCTGTCGAGAAAAAATTTAACGAAAGAATCCAAGGGAGTGTATCTCCTCTGATGAGTTTTTGGAGTAGTGGAAAGAGATGCAGGAAAAGACGTGTTGAGTGAGATTTTGGTTTTTTTTGCGCGTCGGGACGATGATCAAAGATAGAGGCAGGAATGACAGGAGGGAAATGAGAAGTGCGGCTCCGCTCTGTGGATGAGTTGTTGTTGTCACAAGGTACAGAGAGGGTGGAGCTATGGGGGACAGGGAAGAGCAGATCAGGCACACAACACCATGATTTACAAATCTATTCATGTGTTATTGCATATAAGAAAAGATAACAAAAACCTTTATATGTCCAACCAGGGGGGATTGCAGTAGGGTAACAGCAGCAGGGTAAAGTACAGCATACACATTTGCAGGCTAAATCGCAATCAAGGGCACACGATGTAGTACAATATAAAAAATGATAATAGAATAAAAGTAAAAGTCAATCTCAAATGACAGTTGCAGGATTGCAGTCAATTATTAACGACTCTTAAACTGGTTTGGGGGGTGGGCGAAGGCTTGCGCGTATGTGGAGCTAAATAAAGTTCATTCAAAGTCAAATTAGGCACAGCACAAGTTTCAGTTCCCCAACTATTAGGCGACCCGTACTTCCAGATAAATATAACTAGGAATAAATAGATTCAGATTGTGTGAGTGTTGGAGTAGTTTGTAATTTTGCAAATTGTTTAGCCAATTATCTCAATTGTTATGCATCAGGTATCCAATTTCACACAGGGACTGCAGGTGTTACTTTCTTTATCTATGATGAGAGCTCGGTGGCAAGCAAAGTGTGAAATTGACTGATAAAACTGACTGATCCCTGTGCGCTCACTTCCTTAAATTCCATACACCTTTGATGGAAGCGTTTATTAGAAAGAACGGTGTGAAATGTAAGTGTCAAACACTGCACAGCGAGACAACAAAAGCTTAATGTGATGAATGTAACTTGACTGGAATAAAGTTAGGCGACAAGGACAGGGACCATAGTACACCCAGCCTAATGTATGAACAGTGACAAGGGGAGAGGGGGGATCTGCAACTGATCTTAATTGTACTTTTGAACTCGACAGACGAAATGGCATTGCGCAATTCCAGAGTCAAGTGTTGCAAACAGATAAACAAGACTTGACTGGAAAACAAACGGAGGATCTGTTCGGAAGATAACTTAGCCCGATCGACAGCTGCTCGAGTTCCCTTCCTATCTGCTCTATTTTAAAGGCCTGTTAGCAACAAGTCTGCACTCCACTGCATGCCCAACCAACCTTGAAATCACGGATGATCCTGCAACCTACAAATTGTTACTATGACACAGCCCACTTGTTATCCAGAGCAGTTTATTCTCTCCCAACTTCTGTGACCCAAACACATGTTTTGTATCTGCTCATGACCTTGTATGAAAGAGGGCTTACATAAATAATGGAACAATTATTGTAACACGTGAATCTGTTATCCACAGTGAGTTTTTCTTATTATAGTGTATGCATTGTCTTATCACCTGGCTAGTTCTTGTTGTCAAATCTGTTCTGATAAGGAGCCAGCCATTTTAGAATTATCATTCAGGGAAAGTGGTAGCTTGTAGTGTAAAATCAATAGCTGCTTAAAATTCATAGCCAGGCAATCCATTTGCCCTTTATGTTGCTAACCTTTCACTTAAATATGCACCATATTAAGATTTCATTATATACAATGAATGTCACAATAGTTTGCCCACTATTTTTCATGTTTGCATGGGTTCGCTGCGAATCGTGGGGGCCTGAGATATCTGAAAAATGACTGCCATTTACGAAGCTTGTGGGAGAAAGAAAAACTAGTAAAAGACTTTTAAAAGCACCACAGGATACGTGTGATGTTTAACATTCAAAGGTCTCTTAACAAAGTGGGTGGGCTCCCGACGTCTGACACGGGTTATCAAAACACTAGGGAATACAGCACTAATTCTACTGCAACTGTGCACTTCTAGGGTTCAAACAATAGACCACCATAAAGCTGTGTTGGTGTTCCTTTTAAAATAAATACTTTCTAAACAGGTACAGGAACAGCTTGAGAATACATGAGCTGTACTTGCTGTAACTGACAAGATGTAGTTTTAGAAAGTTCAGTGGGAACTGCATGAGACTGTGAGAGGGGGGGGACAGTTTTACCTTGCATAGAAAACAAGTGGAATGTACAACTGTGGTGTGTGTGTGTGCCCCTTTGATTTTAAAGCACCACAGTGTTGTGCAAGGAAGACCTGGGATTAACTCTTAACAGTCGTCCTTGTGTTCTGCCTGTTAACTTTTCAAGTCATTACACTTCTTATTCTCTCAAGTGTTTAATCAGTAGACTATGTAGGCTACTGTATGCGAGACAAATGGCTACTGTCTAAATGTAGTCGCACAAACAGTGATGTATGGCGGCAGCAAAGTATTTAAAATGTATGGATATGGGACAAGACTTCTGTATGATCGATGACGCAGTACATTGTTTGATGTAATAATTTATGCACCCCATAAAGCTTTGATAAAACAATGTTGAGAAGCAATTTAAATTAAATTCATTTAAATGTCAATTCTCATGGTTAGGATTTTTCTATAATTGGCTATTTAATTAAAATAATTTTCATAGTCATTAATACAGCCAGCAACTTGTAGTGCACTGACGTGTTTTAATTACATGGTATTAACAAAATTGATATGCTTTAGAAAGCATGGTGAATAAGAAATAATTAGGGCAATCATACATCATCCCCTTATGGACATTAAGTGTATCACAATATAATTGATGAACTTAAAAAACAGGAAAGATAAATAACTTTAATTGTACAGAGTTGGTGCACCGAGTCTGAAACAAAGCAAGCACATAGACAATACATTATATTTCAGAAGCAATTCATTATCGGCAACATCACTTAGCTCCTCTGGCCCAGCACTCTCCCCTAACCTATGATTACATGACATTTGAAAGCAGTGATATTGTGTAGTCTTTTAAAATGTCCTTTTCTTCAGCCTCCATTAATCATCAAACTACTGTTTCACTCGATCTACGATCTAATGAGGGAGACACAGAGAAAGAGAGAGAGAGAGAGAGAAGGAGGCAGCTTCAAACGCAAGAATCATTTGGATGCTCGGAATAAAGCAGTTATTGATCATGAATATTTGTTTCTCTCAAGGTTACGCCTTGACCCCCATCTTTCCTGAGACACCGGCCAACGCAAACACGGCGGGAGGGGTTGAAAGTTGGATGGCGGTGGATGGGGTGAGTGGGGGGGGGGGGGGGGGGAGGTGGGGGGAGGGCGGAGAGAGGGGGGGTGGGAGTGTAGGGCATGACAGTGACTGGGTTTGCCTGCTAACACTCAGACACAGTGCTGTCTGACAGGAAAAAAAAACAAGCAGGCCAAATCTAAAACAACGGACCCGAACAAATAAAATATTCCATTAATTGTTTCAAGAGGATAACTCATTTAGCTAACTGCCCTTGCCTCAAGACTAGCCACATTAGCTATTGTTAATAAACGGTGTACCGGCTCATCTGCAGGCAAAGACTTCGAAGGTGAGGTAGAGACAGCTCGTGGAACGCCATCTCACGCTGTAATGTTGCTGTTCGCACGCGACGAAAGCAGCATGGCTGTTCTTTGGCATCGTTATTATCGTCTTACATTCACCACATCAATGTTTGAACGCTTTTCAAAACTCCGGCCATTTTCTGCTCAGCCCCAGTCTAGGGGCTATCACCCGAAATGGGTCTACCTCTTCTGCAACCCACCCAGAACACCACACCTCCCATGTCCTGAGACAACAACTTTAAGAGGGACGGGCTGGGAGACTGTCCAGTTTTTTCAGCTGAGTCAACACAATGCAACAGTACTCCCTCCTCTCGCTCGCAAACACACAGTCTGTAACATGTAACACCTCCAGTAATATTCCTCTTGAAGAGAGAGGGGGGGGGGGGAGAAAGCTTGTTTCATTTTCAAAAGTGCCAGCCTCGCAGACAGGCTGAAGGGCTGACAGTAGGTTCGACTCTTGTTTGATATCGTGCACATCGGAACCACAGGTTTGTCGACAGAGGGAGGGGGAAGAAGGAAGAGAAGAAGATGGTGAAAGAGAGAGAAAGGAGGTTAAGAGGGGGAGAGGCAGCAAGCAAGAGGCAGTGGGGAGGGGGAGGTTGGGAAGAAAATAAAGTGAGAGAGATCGACAAATCGAGAGAGAGAGAGATTTGTGGATATCTAAATGGCTATAGCAGAAACCTGTATAAACAGCAGTAATTACTGGCCCATTGACAGTCTCTCTGTGTTGTGCTCATTCTGCCACAGCCGCAGTGATTAAAATGAATCCCCATCGACTTCTCCATTAAAGCTCTGGCAGGAGCGATCCCGCGACCTTTCCCCATTGATTGAACATAACAATCACAATTCAATTGTAATGCAAAGAGAACATTTGTTATAATGTACATGAGATGCATGAGGCATTTCCTGGGCGCGGGGACGAAGGGTAATCAATGGAGTCGCTCTCGACGAGATGGCGCTGTGTGTGTGCGTGTGTTGGGGGGGGGCTGTGTTTAGAGGCTCTAATTCACACAGCCCGCGGTGTATGATGGAGGGCAACGATGGGCGCGTAAAAAGGCTTTCGCCATCGCACACCTGCCCCCTCCTCACCCCCCGCCGCCCCCCCCCCCCCCCCCCCCCCCCCCCCCCCCCCCCCTTCAGTTCGCCGTGTTCGGTGGCGGGACGGCGGCAGCGCCTGATTTGTACATCCGTAACCTCCCTAACGGGCCGACGCGGCGATGTGATTGCCGGTGATGACGCATGTTTAGACAGTCGAGAGTGTCTATACTTGTCCCATCCCCGTGGAATTTGACGGCATCCATGCATGGCGTAGCCTACAAGATACCTGTCTTAGAGCGCCCCTTTCCCCCACTGAGAGACAGGCACCAGGGCGCCCCCTAGTTTGGTTTGGAGTTTACTTTATGGAGACTGATGTTTCATTGTATGTTTTGTAGGGTGTTTCGAAGGCATCCTGCAAACGGGTAAGCCACTATCCCCTTGATTCAGCGAGAACGTAATCCTGATAAATAAAAAACTGTTGAGCCTGCCTTGCAAATCCATCCTGCTGAGAAAAAGACCACAGCCGCATCACATCCCACTTCTATCCCTGTTTAAGGGCCGCACTTGATTTTGTCTTTTAAAAACTCACTGTTAAGAGTCTATGTGAGTGATGTCCTTAAGGGATTTCTTTTTAGAATCGGAAGATTATAGTTTACACGGACATTAAACAGATTAAACCGGCCCCGCTCTCTAAAGGCGCTTTATCTAATGGAGAAAATGTGGTATGCTAATTGAGAAATTCTGTCTGTAAAATTACGAGTAAGCCACTTCCTCTCTCTCTCTCTCTCTCTCTTGTTCTCTCTCTCTCTCGCTCTCTCTCTCTCTACCTTTCTCTCTCTCTCGCTCTCTCTCTCTCTACCTTTCTCTCTCTCTCGCGCTCTCTCCGTTCTCTCTCTTTGCAGGAGGATTTTAGTTCAGTTTGATGAAATCAGCAGGCTAATCGCAGTCCCAGCCAGTCAGTAGCATGGCTGGGCGAGGCTGTGTTTGCCAGGCTAAAAGGTAATTGCCTGGGAAAACTTCATCGATGACAGATTCAATTCCATTTAGTAAATGTTTAATAAATGCAGTGCAAACATGAAGGCCTATCTCACAACGCTCAAACAAACAAAGGGAAACTTTAATTGCTTTAATCATCCAAAGCTTTGACATTGTTATTGGCCTTAAAATAGCAGTTAACAGAAACTGTCTTGTACAGGAAATTGAACTGCATTTGGAAACGATATACCGTTGAGATATGGCATCCCGGAAAAAGCCTGGCTAGACCCAATGTTGTGACTAGGGAAAACCTTTCTGGCTGTACACAAAGCTATTCAATTAACTGAAAGACCCAGGGAAAAGCACTTCCTTAATACATATCACTGACTTTAATCAGATATAAAGCGATAGCATCCCTTTTTGAAGATTCCTTAACACAAACACCTTAATTAACAGACAGGAGGGCGTAAAAAGATGTATTTTTCATTACTAGGGTGAAATGTTTCCTTTTAACATCAAGGAAAATCAAGTCCTTGCTGCTGTTAAAGCAGTCAGCGTTGTAAACTCCCTGCCAGCAATTTTATTTAAAACCTCATTAATGTTTTTCAGCACAACATAGCTGTACCTTTAATCTGCACTAAAAGGAAATAATGCCTTTCCTGCTTTATTTACCAGCCTTACTTAACAAGTGTTCCTGTACAATTAGAATTGTTAATAGATCTGGAAACAAAAGGACTTTGAAGGTGGGAAAGTGCTGACATTATTTCACTGGGGAAAAACACTCCGGAGGAAGAAAAAAACTGCTGTTGTAAATGTAGTTTCCTGGAACAAGGCTGTGGAGCAGTGTTGCTGCTCTCATTAGACATGCCATGCACTGGAGCTAAATCACCACCAGTAAAACATTTCACTGCCACACAACACTAAATTACACACTGCCTGCCTCGCCACGGTGATTGTGTTTGAACATTGTCATTTTTACTTTATTCCCATTAAATGTATGCTGAGTTTTACAATCCATAAACATAGTTTCCAGAATAAAAAAATAAATAAAAGTTAATAAATGTCAGCATTTGCATTTGGAAAAAAAACAAACATCTCGCTGGATTTTTGGGAAATATCAATCTAGGAACCTTTCAACGTTTCGTCAAACAAAATGCTAATTGTACCTTTAGGAATTAGGAAGACAGGTGACAAGGAATGAGATGCCATGTCCTTTGGAATGAGGAAATCAGTACTTGGGGGGGAGGGGGGGGGGACAAGATAGGGGGTAGAGAGAGAGAGAGAGAAATAAAGCCAGACACAGAGAGCGACAGAGGAAAATAAAGAGAGGGGAAGAAAGGAAGCGATAATGAGGGAAACAGAAAAACAATAAAACAAAGAGAAAGACCGAACGTAAGGAGAAGGATGGAGATGAAATGATTGGTAGGCCATCGGAGAGGAAGAAACAGATACAGTTAGAGGCATGAGAGAGAGAAGAAATGCAAAGGAGAGGCGCATGGCATGAATGCTATCTGCATCTAATACAAGGTTAGCTATTCCATCATTATCGAGCCAAACTTGCATCCAGCACCTTTATGTAAAGCAACGCAAGCAGGAAAGCTATATCCTAGGATCCATTACATAGATGGCGATTTACCAAGGCCATTGACTGTGTAAGTGCACTGCTCAAGGACACTAGGCTGGTAAGGGGCCCATCAGTGAACTAGCGACCCTTGGACAGCATTCCTTAATGTCCGTAACATGCCGCGGTCCCCAGCCTTTCACGGCCTTTCAGGTCTGGGGCTCCTAGCGGGTTGGGTTCTAGAATGGGCGGCAGAGAGGTTTTCCAGAGAGGTGAGAGGTTTGTTTTTTCGCGGATGATCTTCTCTACAGCCCTTTCGGTAGTTATCGCGAGTGCAAAACCGAGCCAAGATGCGGTTTTGGATGAACAGAACCACATCCGGAACAGCTACTCTTCCCCTTTCGAGGCAACTCTCCACGAGTGAGCTGGGAGTGGGGGGGTGGGGGGGCGCACGGAGGGGGGGGGTGGGGGGGGCGCACGGTACTGTCATCTCAGAGCTCTGCCAACAACATCAACAGTCGTTATTCTTGTTATTCTTCAAAGGTCCTTGAAAGGACGGGTTTCTATGCAGCGCCGGCTCCGGCTCACGCATTCGCTCGAGCTTGGTTGAGACCGGGGCATCTGGGCCCTTGTGCTTTACAGTTCCTGTAATGCAGCCGTTAATTCATTTGTGCGGTTGGAGTTCAATAAACAGGCTACACAGACCCACGTAGCATATAAAAGCTATGGCGGCAACTCGTTCAGGATCCTTAATTTATGGACCGTGTAATAAAACCAACTCGTAATTGCTTGCTACAATAATCTTCCAGATACACAAATATGGGGATTTTGTGATTAACTAAACAGCGCCTCTGCCAGAGAAGAGTTGATCTTACAAATGTAAGATGTTTTTGGACATATGTAAATAAGATTGTTTATTTGGTCCGAGTTAACTTCTAACTGCTACAGTGGAACAAGCTTAGCACTTAGCAATGTGTTTATTCATGGGGACAGATTAAAGAACAAAGGAGTTTTCCCCTTGAAAAGTGTTGCGCGTCTTCGCAGAATGGCTGCACAACTTTCACCGTTAAACGGCTGAAAGCGTCTCTCAGCTTCTGTATCTCTCTTGTATGTACTTATGTTCGGTCATCCTCTGAATTGTGTAAAGTGCGTTTCTATATTTGACAGTCAGTGATGTCTAACACAGGCGTAGATGTCCTTTCTGTTTGCTGAAACCCATCAAAATTACTCAACAGGGACCTCTACAGGAAGACAGGTAAATTCAAGCCGAGCAAGTCTGTTGGCAGGGCCAAGTCCAGCATTCTGACTGGGGCACCAGCAAATGGACAGCATCTCTCAGACCTGTTTCAACTTGACCGGGACTACTGTGACATTAGTCAGGTTAAGGTGTATGTATTGCTATTCTTAAAGTCACTCATTCAAAGAAGTAAATTATTCTAAACCCAATTCTAACCCTAAACCTTTCAAACATGGCACTTGAACCTTTGAGGACTAAGAACATTGTTCCTTGCTGCTCTTGAAGTCTTTTGATTCCCATATGAATAGTTACTTTCTTCCTTTCTCCGGGTGATAGATTCCTAACTGTATTTTTGGCAAAAGTCTAGTAAACTTTAAACATAAAGAACTTGAATATTAAACTACTCAGAATTTGAGAATCGGAAATAACATTACTGAATGCATTTATATTACTATATGCACTACATGTTGATATAATACAGTATAAGTACAGAACGGATGAGAAACCAATTGTCAAACATATTACATTTCATATATATATATTGTTTTACCCGTACAATCTATGTCAGAAACGAATACACGTCGCTTTGTCTTTCTCCTCTAAAGATATCTGAAGTACGATATCACTCTCTCTCCCTCCTTCCTTTCTGTGGGGAAAGGAAGACAAAGAATACTGTCCTACATGGAGAAGGAAAGAGGAGGAATATGGACGAGTGCCAAGCTTCGCAGGCAAAGCCAACCTCGGGATCAGGGAGGGGGACTGAACTATACGAAGATAAGGGCCAGACCCAAACAGGAAAACCATGGAGCTGGTGAATGTTGGGCGTCGTCACACAGAAACACAGAGGCTGTTGTGGATACTCACATTGCGTGTGTTATGTTGCGTTCTTTTTGTCCCAGTTGTCTGTTGTCAAACAGGTTACCATGAGCAGACCAGCTTAAAGTTTAAAGACTATTATCGTGGAACAGTGTTTATCATCTTAAATACACCATATTCCGAGAGGAGGGATTTCAATCACAGAATGTGAAACAAAATGGTGGCACAGGAAGTAACGCACCTGACAGGTGGCCATCTTAGTATCTAAGGATAAGGAAACCATGGAGGTCCTTTCTCCATGCCCTGACCTGCATTACTTTCTATGGCCAGGTGTCAAATCACAATCACTCGAACACAATGCACAGAATGATGGATGCATTACATCTTTCCAAGGATATACTCACACACATGCCTTGTGGGGAGGAAGTGCAAACCTTAAGTTAAGAGTCGGAATGAAATAACTTGGGTTTTGTTGTGGTCTGTGGGTAGGAAAGGTAGGGTTGTCTTGCCTAACCGTTTTCCTGTGTTCCGCTGTGCTGTACGTAAAAAGGGTGGGATTGTATTTTTGTAAACTACCATGAAAAATCTCCAGCCAGGCCATTGTTGTTGAATCTGTAAAAAGGGTATCTGTGTGAATGCTGGGCTGCAGTATGTGTTCTTGAATCAAACCAGTCAAGCACAGCCTTTGCTGAGACCATACAAAATCAGTTACCAATTCAGAGCGGAGACCCAGATACACACAAACATCTTGTAATCTTTTTCAGGGTGGATGAAAAGAACACATGTTTTGGCCCCTTTTTTTCATTTTTTCTTTCGTTCCCAGAGTTGCTCCTTTATATATTCAAATTCTGTTCAGAAGCATCAAATCCTCCGGAGAGGCCTTATTGTCTTCTTACTTGTCCCCTGGGCTCACATCAACCAGATACATCTCCTCTTTCCACAATGTAGCCCAACACCCAACAGATAGGCCCTCACTCTCTCTCTCTCTCTCTCTCTCTCTCTCTTAATCTTTCTTTTTCCTACTCTTACTCGCCCTTTCTCGTTCACTTACCCTCTCTCTCTCACTCAATTCTATCTCGCTCTCTCTCTTTCTCTCTCTCGCTCCTACTCTTTCACTTCCTTTCCCTCTCCCTTCCCCACTCCCTCTCTCCGTCCCCACACTGCCTCCTAGTCAAACACAATTTGAGGAAGATTAATTAAAATGCTTTTAACGTTGCTGCTGATTGTGTGGATTCTCAAAGACTTCGCTTCTTTCTTTTTTGCGCCTTTGCGAAGAGGAACTGGAACAAGCGAACCGAATGGCCTTTCACTGAATCTGCCCTCCCAATAATAAACATCTGCTGTATTTGTGTGGAAATAAAAGGATACATGCGTTCACCCACACTGTCTTTCTCATTGCATTTAGCGGACTCTGGGTAGCACATTTTACACCGATGGCTGAGTTGCAATTGCAGTTACAAATGTATGAACACTATACTTTCATAATGACGCGGTCCAAATGCTTCAAAAGGCCCATAGGTTTGCTCTGGTGAACTCGAATGTGTGGTCTCTGGTGCATAAAGTAAACATAAGGCCAACTGTCTAGCAATGAGCCTTCACTGAACAAAATGGAGGGCCTACGGCGTCAAAGCTAATACATTTATACAGGGTACGAGGGACAAAAAAATACGAAACAAATCCGTGATGCATAATATGCTTCAGACTCATGTCAAAACAGCTTTATAGCACAGAAACCACAGCTACAAATGTTAAGTAGGAAAATCCCAAATGAACTATTCTTAAAACTTACAAATGTTGAATGTGTACTTATATATTGTAGACCATACAATACAATTTTTATTGAAGATAGCGCAACCATAAGGCAGGGAGGTTAGAAAACTATCCTTGTATTATCGATGGCAGCCAGATAACATTAGTAGGGCGCTTGCCTCTTACGAAACTCTCCCACAGGTTACTGTTACAACATCTCCCGCTCTTGGAAAAGTCCCAGTTTGGAGCCCTGCTTTCTTTCTTTTCTTTGCTTGCGCGAGCAACTCAAAGACTTGGCACAGACCTTGCCCTGAGGTCAGTAATGGCATACACAACGCACCTCATTTTCTACCGATTTTCTTTTAATGCTCCAAAGAATGATGACGGCCAGTGAATTTGATGAAGCTGTGAATGTCAGGCCCGTGTCTTCTGGCTAGATTCTCAATTGCTCATTTCTTATCCTCTTCAGAAGCCACAGCTAAACAACTCATTTGAGAGCAAGCGCTGTTTAAAATGGTACAAACACTATACACAAGTGCAAAAGCAAAGACAGGCCAGAGGTAATTTGGCTGTAGTCAAGGATAAAAGCATTGTAATACTTTTTGCATTTGTCTGTACTCAGAGACCAAGATTTGTACTAGACCAACCACATTTTTATATATTAAACTTATGTCTGGTTATTGTTGTATACCATTTACAGGCGATTATATATGACATATCATTTCCATCATTTATTTGAATCGAAGAACAGATGTTGAAACTGACAAAAACTGTCCCGATCAATTATAAAAAAAACAACAACATTTGTTTGGTATTGTTTTACCAAAATATGACAGTATTTATACAGTAATTGTTCATGAAAATGATGAATAATTTAAGTGTTTTTTGTGTTGTGGTTGCAAGATGTATTAAGTTAAGGAAGTCAGAAGTCTCAGCGGTTAAGGTGTTGGCCTCATGATCGGAAGGTTGTGAGATCGAGCCCCTGCTGTGGCTATATTACTTTGTGTCCTTGGGCAAGGCACTTCACCCTACTTGCCTCAGGGAGAATGTCCCTGTACTTACTGTAAGTCGCTTTGGTTAAGAGTGTCTGCTAAATGTAAGTTATGGTCGTTTGTTTATAGATAAAACGGGCCTACCTTCAATGAGTCAATGTGCATTTGTTACAGATGCCATTGAATCCATCCATAATTCACCATTAGGCAGGAAGAATGGGACAGTTTGCTGTGCAACACATTTTTTATTAAACATTTAGTGTAAAAAAAAACTGCATCTGTTATATTTTTATCACCTTGGGTGCACAGACATCCCAAAATGGCATAGTTAACAAGCAACCCTCCTCTGTCACAGATTCATAGGTAAACAAACAATACTAGTCTGCAGGGCTCCTGAAAAGCCACAATGATTTTTCTTTTAAAGGATGTTTATTTATTCAGTCACCTTTGTGGGGAGTGTGAAAATAACCTCCACATGTGCTTAAATCTTTACGTGTCCATGATTTCAACACTGCAGCTAGATTTCCATAGATTGTTGCTTTCTTGGCACACAATGCTTATTTCTTTAATTTTTTTCCCCTCTAAATTGGATTATTTTTTTCTGTCTTTTAAAAAATGTAAATTTTGACTTCATGTTTTTCTTTGGCGTTTCTCATCCGTTTTTCTTGCTTTCTGCTGGATAATTTGGAGTTATTTCTATCTCTAATGCCGCTTTCACAGGAGTGTGTGTAAGCATGGTAGTGGAGATCCATTTCCATCTGGCTGTTTTCGGAACGTGGCGGGATAGTGCCTGGTGACAAGTATTTTGTACCCATCCCAAAGGTTCACGGTCTTGAGGGAGACGGAAAGGAGGAAGGTGGGTCTGTTGGAGGGGGCACAGCAGGACGTGGCCTTGTTTGAACCGCCACAGTGGAAGATGGAAGACGATGCTTAGTGACTTCAGACAGTGAAAAGTCACATTCATGGAATATCTCTCTGTGAAATGGCACATAATTCAACTTTGGTGGGAAGTCGCAATTGTAGTGAGTTGAAAGTTGAAACATTTCCCAACATTAAATAAAATGAAAATAATAAATAAGATATTGTTTTTATCTCTTTGTCTCTATTTCTCTCTCTTATAGAAGCTACATAATTCTCTTGTTGAAATGTGTTTTTCTCTTAGATTTACCTTTTCTGTGGGTCAGCTGGCCTTTTATCAGCTGGCCTTTTATATTCTCAGAAGTTTCTCTCCTTCGTTCAACAACCGTTTTGTGAGGGTCCAGTACCCTGCACTGAACTATAATTTGCAGGTCTAAACGCTATACACTAACACACAAATTTGTGCCATCGAAGGCCAAGTGGGTGCAGGTTTTCGTGTCAACCAAGCACTGCCACCAGCTGGTTCCACCAAGCACAGAAACTCGTTAGTGACATCAGCTGGTGCAGTGCTTGGTTGACACAACAACTTGCACCCTCTTGGCCCTCGATGGCACTAGTCTGAGACCACTGCACTAAAGCATTTGTCTCAAACTCTTGCCATCAAGGGCCAAGAGGGTCCAGATTTTGACTACAACCAAAACACTACACCAGCCAGGGGCGTCGTTAGCCCTGTTTTTAGCCCCTAAAATATTCTTCAGCCCCCCCAAATAATTATAGGATTTTTTTTTACTATTGTTTTACACATGGACAAGTTATTTCTAACATGCTACAAGCAAAGACACAGATAAAAATCCCACTATTTCTGATTGAACCAATCTATGAACTGTCTGAAACAATGGATATCTGCAGCCCCCACTGAGTCAAAAAATACATAAATGCTGTTCCACATGCTTAGGGGCTAAGCCCCCTCTTTCTTTCAATCCTAGAAATGCCCCTGACACCAGCTGATTTCACAAAGTAGAGAAACTCGTTAGTGAAATCCGCTGGTCGAGTGGTTTGGTTGACACAACAACCTGCACCCTCTTGGCCATCGATGGCACAAGTTTGACACCACTGCACTAAACGGTAACTTATCAGTTAATAGCGTCTCTTTTTCATGGAATGTAAATACGTTTGTATGGGAGACAAAATCCTCTTCCTTCACTGTTCTAATCTCGAACCTGATTATATGTTCCAAAATATAGAGGGGACCCTCTCTGTTCATAACCCTCTTCCTCGTTGGTTTGCTGGAGAGAAAAAAAGGAAGACATTGTCTTGATTTGGATCATTTTCTCGTTTACTACATGACAAACAACAATGGTTTACTATTTCCAAATGGACCATTACAATAAGACTTATAAGAAACAATGAAATCCTCTTACTATTAAGTTATTAACTCCACTCATCATGTGCCATCATCTATTTATTGACCAGGACAAATTCAGTAAAAAAAATGAAGTATTTTCAAATGTCAAGAACCAAAACTGCTCAAATGTTTAAGCAGATTCAACCTGGCAAAGACAGAAGTTTTATGATCGATGAGGATTAACTCAAACAGAGACACAATACAAGACTTTGGTAATGAAAAGAGGTTTATTACAGGAGTTCATGGGAGTGAGGAGGGCAAAGGTGAAATGAGCAGGATGGTGGTTAGCAGAGTGTGAACTGGGGTATCGATAGGCAGGCAGACTAGAGATGAATGGATCCTGATAGCACAGGAAACCACAGTGGGCGAGGGCACAGTAAACGACAACAGGAAATACCTCCAATTATACCATGGTCAGGGGGAATACTGGATCCTGACTGGGGATTCAGAAGCGTCCCAAGTTATCTAAGAACGTACACCTAGTAAGTAGATCCAGTGAAACTCTTGGTTCACCGATCTAAATCATAACGCTGAGGAGCTCAATTGATGGTTTGTGCTTGTGCCTCGTCCGTTATTCTAGGAAAATGTGCACCTTGTCAACCACTATCCCAGGGAGTCAGGTGGCTCAGAGGTTAAGGCGTTACGCTCACAATCAGAAGGTTGTGAGTTCGATTCCCAGCTGTGGCTGCGTTACATTATGTGGTGAGTCATGTGGTTCAGCAGGTTAAGGCGTCGGCCTCATGATCGGAAGGTTGTGAGTTTGATTCCTGGCTGTGGCTGCATGATGTGTCCTTGGGCCCTACTTGCCTCAGGGAGAATGTCCCTGTACTTATGAGTCGCTCTGGATACGAGCATCTGCTAAATGATTGAAGGTAAATGTATCCCTTACAAATCCTATTCAGAGCATGTGAATGAGAAGTTACTGTTGAAACGACGATCTGGTAGTGAGCGCATGAAGAACCACTATATACTGTGGAGTTGATGATGTGATTGAAAGCAGGTGTGCATGATCCGGGAGAGAATCATCGGCAATCAGGCTGTAGCCAAACAGTACAGCGGAAGAAGCCACACATACCACACGCACGCCCAGAGAGGAAACTGGGTAAAGGAAACTCAAGAGAAATAACTGGAGGCTTTGCTTGCCCGTGACAACCTCATCATTTGAGTTTACAGAGTTCTGGCAAGCTATCTTAGCCTCAAACAGAGAGGAGGGGAGAGAAAAGGTATTCCCCGCGCTCCTTAAATAGATAGGCTTTTCCACACTTCTTCTGATGCCGTCTTCGTTCAAAAAGAAAGCATCAGAGGCCAAAGATTCACTTTCGTCATCACATGCATATCTGCGAGAGGGGCGTAGTAGGAGGCTTTTGAATGATTAAGGGAACGCGTAAAGGAGTTCTCGTGTGACGCTTTGAACTTTCCGCTGTTCTGAACACCCTCTCAACATATTCCCCGCTCTGCAGGAGAGGAGATTTTAAAATCAAACGCTAATAGAGGCTTGGTAACAGGCAAAGGCGTAAGTCTCGTATATACTTTAGTGGGGACAATGACATGAAATGCTCCCAGAAGCAGTTTTTTGATACCGTGGCTCCACCACCTGATCGCTAACTATGCAGACTGTGGCGCCACCAGAGCAAGATGGCAACACCCATATCTAGCATGTTCTGGCTTCCTTTTTGTATAGCGGGAAGAAGCATAGACATGTTGTTCTTTCTTTCTACAGTCTATGGCACCGCGTATGGAGACAGAGAGATTGTAGGACTTTAAAGTAAAGTGGCTCAACGGCTTAAGGCGTTGGCCTCATGATCAGAAGGTTGTGAGTTCGATTCCCGGCTGTGGCAATGTGATGTTGTGTCCTTGGGCAAGCCACTTCACTCTACTTGCCTCAGGGGGATTTTCACTGTACTCGCTGTAAGTCGCTTTGGATAAAAGCGTCTGCTAATTGAATATTTATTTATAAATACTGCAGAATATCAGCACCTTGAGTCTAGCAAACTCTGCTTTCTGCTTTGGCTGGTGAGGTGGGAAAACACAGGTTCCTTCGTTTTCTTTAGCTCCCTGCAGTGAACCTCTTTCAAAGTAATGCCAATAGATCCAATTGCCCAATACTGGATCCCCCCCTCCCCCCTTCTCCCCTCTCCCCAGGCCTGTAAAGATGCACGTTTGGAGGAATCACTTCAAGGAATGACATTGACAGGAAGTGCTGACTGGCTTGCTGTTTGTCTTTTGATGTGCAAGATCAAATCGATGTGCGAGGCATTCGGAGAACATTAGCATCAGCCTGCAGGTGCCCGCCTGCCCTCATTAGCGTTTACATCCAACTCTCCAAATTATCCGGATTTGCTCTGCGTCGTTGCAGAACTGCAAAAAAAAAAGAAAAAGAAAAAAAAGAGTTCAGAAAGGATTCAGAATTCAGGCTACAAAAAGAAATCGGGTTAGAAGTGCTGATGGTCTAAGGAACATGTCGAAATATTGGCCATCTGAAAGGAAGGGAGTGAGGTTGTCATAATGAGCACGCATAACCTAGACGCCATCTGACGTTGACAGTTGTTAACGCTTATTAGCTTTTCGTCTCCTGTGGCCTTGCGAGCAGTGGTGTCTTCGCTTGGAAAATGACATCAGGACCCTTCATGACTGCTTAACGCAGATGGATGAAAAGGTTATTTGGCATAGATAAAGCCTGGTGTCAGTTCTCACATTCTGCGGAAATAAAAGCAGTGACTCAAACTTAACGTCAACGGACGCATTCCTTGATGGCACCTTCACATAATCCCTTAACGCAGATTTTGGACGGCTAACATTTATGATTATCTGCCCGTGCAAGGTTTTTTGGGGGGACTTTTTTGATATTCATGGTTAATAAAGCTAATCCAAGTGGCTTTTGCTTTGATTCTAAAGAAACAGGAACAGCAGCGCGTCCTGTGACATTTGAATTCATGGTGCTAGTCCATGACTTCATGCTAATGATCAAAGTTGAAGAAGGGGAAGTCTCACGAGTACAAGTAACAAAGATGAGATGAGGAGAGAGAAAGAGAAAGCGAGGAGAGAGGGAAAACAGAGGGAGAGAGAGGGAGTTGGATAAAGAGTCAGAGAGAGGAAGAAAAAACACTGCCTGCTACGCTCACTTTGAACACTTTTACACTTTCCAACAAGCTTTGTTTTTTAATTGGCTGAAATTAATCTTAGGGATGTAGATGGCAGATTTGCATTCATTAAAACCCAACCAAAAGAAGTCATGCTTAATTCCAATCAAATTTGTTTAATTATGCATGGCCAGAGATTCCCAAATGAGCAGTGGATTTTTGTTAGACCACTTTTTTTGTTTCCTACAGCAAATAAAATGTAATGAAGCTGTCTCTCTGTGTTTTAGTGAACGTTGAAGAGCAGAGGCAAAGCACCTTCAGCTTGTGCTGAAAACAATATTACTGCTTAAGTAATTATAAGAATCTGCATTTTTCATTGTTAATTGTGGATGTCAGCATCATTAATTTTAATTTACAGCAGGCAATAAAATTAGGAATACTTTGTGCTGATGTTTTAAATCATGCCTGTAAAGCAGGAACGTGTAATGCAACTTCAATCTCGAGCAAATATTGATTGGGGTGGATGGTCTTTTCTGTGAATCTTAAACAGGCAGATAGAGAAAATGTGCTTGTTACTTCACTTTTACAAGTTTACTCCTGCAGCCACCAGCGCCGGAGAACCAGTAAATGTGTCATCTTGGCCTGGCGAACACAGCACATTCATGCTGTACTGCACGGCTGGAACAACTCTGATGTTGGACCCGATAGCAATTGTCTTAAAGGCACCTCTGGTGTTGTTTATTCAACTGCATAAAAAAATGGGTAAAGGTTCATTTGTGTTGCCTATCTTCTGTACACAGTGCCACCACGAAGCAGCATGGAATAAAATGTAAGCAAATATTGCTTCATAAAAAAACACACATTAGCAACAGGACTGAAGTAGCCACACTTTACAGCCTGGAGTATTACAGTACACATGCCTGGCCTAAGAATGTTTCAGAAACATCCAGGATCTCCTCTGAGTCATGCCGGCTTTGAACGCACACGCACATTTTAAACTGACCAAACTAAACTATGAGAAAACGTGAAAGTATTTTGGAGCAATACCTGTTGGTCAATAATCACCTACATGGCTATGAGGAACTTTGCGAGGCCCGATTGTTTGTATGAATGACAGGGGAAGTCGAAGTGTCTTTTGGCAGTGTGTGTGTGTGTGTGTGTGTGTGTGTGTGGGGGGGCTTTTAGTTCTGCTCCCACACTTGATTAATATCTGCGTTCTGACTGTAGTAGTGGTAGAGGACACTTCCTGCTGTTGGGAGCTGTAGTGCATTGTAGTCTGAAAAACAAAGGAAGAATCAAATTGATCTTTCTGGACTTGCACAAAATCAATGGATGGTTATTTCCTGTTTCGTGCGTATGCGAGGCCGGCTGACTCGCTAAATCCTTGAACTCCCCCCCACCCCCACCCCCTCCTCCTCCTTCGTCCTCTCATGGCTGGTCATGAAAACAACCCTTCAGAGGTCAACTGAAACTTCTGATGATGTCAGGTCAGATCGCTGGGATTCTGAGAAACTCGGGGGCCCAACCCTCTTCCCGCTTGTCTTGTCTATGGTAGCAGTCGTATTGGTGCGGCTTCAGGCAGTTTCTCATGCCATCTAAGACGCCTTTGTGTCGCGTTCACAAAGTTTAGCCCTGGAGTAGGCGTCACAATCAAGGCGTATGTCGGATGGAGGTGCTCGCAGGAAAGAGGAGCGCATTGCGTACACGTTTTCGATTCTCTTTCTTATCTTTTGTCTTAATTTACAACAGATAAGAGTGATTGTTCTTTTGTCATTTGTAGTTCAAGTGCTGCACATGGTCTCTTCATCATTCCTGAACAATTTAAGTTATTTAAGAAACCACGTTTCAAATGAAGATTGGGCATTTCTGTTTATAGAGAAACAGCCTATCGATTTAAATTAAATCGTTTCCTTTGCATGACTGTTAAAATGATTTGCAACATGAGGTTATGTTACTCGTGTCTACCTACTTGACCAACAGGTTCTAAGGTTATTTTTCAATGGCTGACGAGGTTATATTCCGCTAATTGTTGACACAATCTGAAATATACTAATCAGCTGTAACATAATGACTAGTGACAGATGAAGTGAACAACACTTGTTATCATGGCACCTGTGAGTGGGTGGGATAGGTTAAGCATGAAAGTGAACATGTTGTTCTCAAATTTGAGTGCAAGGTTTGAATCAATATTGACCAAGACCAGTTGTTATGGCTAGATGACCGGGTCAGAGCATCTCCAGAACTGCAGCTGTAGTGGAGTGTTCCTGGTCTGTAGTGGTCTGATCTATGAAAGGTGGTCCAAGGAAAGACAAGCAGTAAACCAGCACAAGTTTAGGTCATCAAATATCCTAAATAAGATGACTTGTCATACATACGTATTTTTACATCTATAAATCTGTGTCTATACCGTATATACCCTGAGTCTATACTGTCTATACCCTGAGTCTATACTGTATACATCCTGATTCTATACTGTCTATACCCTGAGTCTTTACTGTCTATACTCTGAGTCTATACTGTCTATACCCTGAGACTATACTGTATATACCCTGAGTCTTTACTGTCTATACTCTGAGTCTATACTGTCTTGGCTAGTGCCCCAGTGACTTTGAAGCTCCTTTTAGTGGGCTAATAGTCTTAGGGTGGTAAGCTTCAAACTCCATCAGTGGTATACCAAAACTAGCTTAGGTTAACTTACATGTACAGGATGTAGGAAAGTAAACTATAATTTAAACAAGAGCAAAAACCATTTCAGGCTAAAGGTTTAGGAACTTCAGTTGTCTCCATTTATTCCAGGTAATGATCCACTAGCAATGACAAAACCATTGTAATTGTAACACAATGGGAAAGCTCGGACAATTGTTCCTCAATTCCACACGCTCGGCTGATCTTCAAGTGGACGTGTCTGTACCTGTTGTGCCGTACATTCTGCAACTCCCACACCGTGATTGTGTTTCCATTGCTAAAAGGTTCTACACTGGTGTTCCAATTGTTCTCTTCAAGCCTGGCTGGGCGCCAAGCCTCCTTTATGACACCCGGAGCTGCTACACTATCAGCCTCACTCTACACTTCCTGTCCGTTTTCCTGTCAGTGACTGAAACGAGTCACTCTAATGCAACAATGATGGTGATTTCGCTCGGCTAATCGGAGCGAGTAAGTGCTTAAGCAGCTGCTCGTACTTTGATCCAATTTGCTTCCTGCGTTTGTGCTTCCTCTTGTGGCGGTAAACAGGTCTGACTGTGCTGCCGTTAGTTCAAAGAGCAGCCAAGTAGGCTCGTTCACATGAGAATTGGCTTGTTTGTTGTGGTGCCTGACCATCAGACGTCCGCCTGACCCTTAGAGAAGACACATTTCAAGGTATCTATCGGTGTGTTGTTTAACGGCAGCTGGTTAGCAGGTCCAATTCTACCATGCCACAACACAGGTCAGATGGCGGTAGACTGCAAAACCCATCGGCCAAAAACCACCACCTTTAACTTGACTGTGTGCTCGTCTCCCCCTCCCCAAGGACGGTCAAGATAGAAGATGGAAGGAAAATGGATGGCTCTGATTTAATAAACATCCCCAAAATGATCCCGGTGACCCGCGCGGGAGCGCGGCACTCACTTTCACTTCCCCCCAGGTTAAAGAATCAAGTGCGATGATTCATTTGACTGACTGGGCTAGTTGAATTTGATGGATCGTCCTTAAAAGCATCATTGCTAATCTTCGACGACTCTCTCTATTCTTTTTTTTTTTTTAGGTTATTCACAGATCAGTGAGTTTTCAAGCGAACCCTGCACCCGGCTTCTCTGTGTTCTGTGTACATGGTATTCATCATAGGCTGACAAGGGGAGTCCTTCAAACGACAAATAACCTTCAAGGGGGGAGGAGGGGGGGGGGGCGGCGGATGCAGGCAAGCAGTAGTTATTTTGGATACATTTCACACAGGAGCGGAGACAGAAAAGAGAGAGATGCTCCGACTGGACGAAGGAGATGTATGGTGTCCTTGCTGGATGCGGAGAGATGGACCCCTCTCAGTTTCCCCCGGCATAATCATTCTGAGCCTCAGCCATGCCTTCGACAACTCAATCAGACAGCCCCTCTACCTGTAAAGTGGCTGGGTTGATTTGATTGCCATTTTTATTGGATGCCGGTCACATAAATCAAACCAATGGGGCCGGCTGTACAGACGTGACCACTCGTCATTCGCTAGTAGCCTTGGAAACATTGTTTCGAGGGCTGCCCGCCTGTCACCTGAGGTAAATCAGAGGTCTGAAGTTTCTCTTCTTCAACACCAGAGTGTGGAGTTAAATCATCTTGAAAATTGATGTCAGCGTGGCAGAGTGTTTCAACTCATCCCTGGGATAGAGTCCCATCCTGGTGACAATGTCAGCACTTTTACCCCTCTCTTTAAAAAGATGCCTGTCCTCTGCCGGCCTATTGGCCCGTTAAGGCATCAAGTTCTCGCTTTGACCTTTTTCTTATTTGCCGTAAACCTGAGATAGGCTTTGCTCGGCGATGGTTGTTGGGACTAAAAACATCCAGCTTGCCTAAACTTCAGCGTTCATCTCATGCCAGGGTAGCGTAAGAATGAACCAAATCAATTTAGACCTTTGATAATGTGATCACGCCAAGACTATTTTGGTTCATGGGATGACAAGTACAGTCGGTTTCCAACCTGGTCGCGTTGCTGATGTTGCCCATCAGGGGTGTGGGGATCAGGATCAATTTCATTCAGCATAAATATCACTTGATCGGCACAAATTAGGGACAATGAAAACACCATAGAAAGGCAGCTGGACTCCATTGAGATGTCCCTTTTAGGCATGTGTCAAAACGGGACGCGTTAATGAAACATCAACGAGAAGAAATTACCATCTAGGCTACGTCCAAAGCAGTAAACTGCTAAATAAGTCCGCTGTTAGAGGTGGGGATGATTTGAATCAACAAGGGTGAACATATATGGATACTCCGTGCATTAGTGTTAATAGGAATAGATTATGGAGGGATTTGGCGGAGTGACCTTCAGTGGACTAATTGAAATAGTATTCCGAGTCAGCAGTGGAGTAATCAACTTAAACACAGAATCATAAATCATCGTGAATAGCGCTGTCACAAGCAAGCCATTACCCTGCGTTTTTCTTTTTTTTCCTTCCGTGGCAACCTCATGAAAATATCTGCCACACCGATCGGTAGGTTAATAGGAACAGAAATGGCATTTAGACTCTATTTAGATCAAATACTCTGCAAGCTTGAAAGTAGAACTTCGCTAATTTGCAGGTAATGTGAATTGATGTAGTAGCGGGTGGGAGATGGTCTACTGGAGGTGGCGGAAGCAGCCTCAAGGGACAGGTGTAAAAAGCTGTTGATATGTACAGGCTACATCTAGGCTGTGTTACACCTGCTAATAGAACACCTGCTCAAATATTATATTTTTGGGGTGACTCAGATTAACAGTAGCTCATCTACCAGACTACGTCCATGTCTAGGCCTACGTTATCTGGAACATAGGTTAGACAGTAATGTCGGGTTAGGATGACCTCTGTCCTCAAGCATTAATTATGGTCGGCAACAAGGCAGTAAATCTTCAAGCGACTGTAGCTCAAAAGATATTGTAGCTTGTTCCCAGTACTCACACAGTACAGTACTGTTTGTGCATACAGTTTAAGTTTAGGCACAACATGTATGATTTTCTTCTTTTGTCCATGTTTAAACATGCTGTGTTGACTAATGAGGCCATCTGCAAGTTGTTTAGCAGCACAGACAGTCTAACTCAAGCTTCGGAAAAGCACAGACGTCTTGACAAGAATCAAGGGCACTGTTGCTCATAATGTCACCTATTGCAGATTTTAAAGTGTGAATTTGTATCCACAGCTACTGTTGTGTGCTGAAGTCTTCAAGTACCAGGTTTGGGTAATTCAAGTGCATCAGGTTCATTTTGATGTCATTAGCGCTCCACTTCAATACATCCCAGTTACCTCAAGTATTGATATGGGGGCTCTCTGTCAAAGTTTACAACATCTTGATTATTATCAACAAGTGCCCTGGTGCTAAATAGCTTTTTAATTGCAAGCAAAGTGAATGAATTAGATACTAAACAGTCGGTTAGCGTCAATGAAATGTCTTTCACACAACAATACCCTGCAAACTTGTCAGAACCGCTGATAGGAGGGCCGATCTTGAACGCTTACACGGCATTAATCAAATAGCAGATCTAATTAAAACCGCTTTAAACAAAGCTTTTTTTCTAAATGTTGCTCAGGTATGGCAATAATTTTTGATCAGCCAAGCCTGGAAGACAAATAATTAGAAGTGCCACGGCGGCCTGATGAGTGATGTCAGCATCTCCGAGTGACCTTCCCTCTGCTAATTAATTTTCATCCCGGCGAAAAAAAGGCCCCGTTGTTGCACGTTATTAATTGAGTTCATGAAAAGATGCACCTGATAAATTTTTGTTGATAATACTTGTCATTCTGGACGTAGTTCGTAATCAGTTTATGGGTTTTTGTCTTCCAAAGTTGATCTAAGTCATCTTTTTCCAGGATACATTTGGCCATGGGGGGGGGGGGGGGGGGGGGGGGTGGGTTGCCTAGGCCATATAAAATGCAAGTATAAGCTAGACCACACATACAAAACTCCTTTTTAGACTAAATGTTCGTTTGGGACAGATGTGTTCAACTGGTTCATTGAGATTTGATGAGATGAATGATCGATAGGATGAGGTTGCAGCGAAACTCTCTATGTAACAACAGAAAAAGAAAAAAAACTCTTGGCTCATTCTGAAGTATTCCATCACACTGCTGCATCATGTTCTCTTCTGCTGCGCTGTGGTATCGGTTTGCAGCGTGCAATTGCCCTCAAAGAAAAAAAAGGCTCGGCTCACATCGAGCCTCAGACATGAGCTCAAGCTCCCAGTGTTAATGTCTCCCAGCTCTCTGTTTCTTGGCCACGTCAGTAAGTCATTCAGTAGCAGTCATTGTGCTCTGTATTTTAACTTGAAACAGGAACCTTTAACAATGCATTGGAGAGGTTGTTTTTTTTAAGGCGAAAAGCTATCACAGACGAACAAACCTGCTGCTCAATGATAAGCTACAAATGCGTCTAAAATCAATTTAGAATTAATAATGCCTAAACCATTTCTGTTAATGAAAAAAAGAGTGTACGATCTGAAGGGGTTCACAGTCATCTGTGAAATGCAAGACATTAATGAGCTGGTATTAATGCAGGTCTTAATGAACACGTTGACAAGTCAACAGCAAATTGTTGATTTTCTTCCAATAGCATTTGACATGCTCAGCACAGTGAGGAGATAAATGAAAAGTAACAAACAGCTTTCATTATTTTTCTGTAATTGGTGAATCATTATATCTTTTCCAGATAGTTGCCCACAGCAAAGAAAAAAAACATAAAGGATACACCGCCCTTAATGAATACTCTTGAGACTTCCAACCGGTTCTCTCAAAGAGACATACCTACAGTGTTGTACTGTGTGTCGCACTATCACTTCCTGTAATATTGTGCTTTGCGTAGCGAGAATCTCTCATTTTTGGTGACCGTGTGTTTTTTTCGAAACTCAAGGGATCCCGGCGAATTCATCCACTGTAAGAGAAGAAAAGAACATCTTTTGATCGGTGAATTATCCTGTCCTGTTTTACTCCTTCGCATGCGACGCAGCTTATTATACTGTATGCTGAGTAAGTGCTGCCATTAGAGCGCCATGAAAGGACTGGTAAGGAGGAAACACAGTGCAGATCTCTGGGAGACATTTTTCCCATCAGTGAAGCTGATGGAGTCATTAGGGAGCACCGCCAGGCAGACTCTGGGGCCCCTCTGTAAATGGCCCTGCTGTGCAAGAGCCTTCACAGGACTCTGCTGGATGGCCCGGAGCACTTCAACAGATCTAACAGTTTGCGGTTGTAGAAGGTATAATGGCGTGTCATGTTCCACACTGGGATTCAGCTTAGCCTTGGTCCTGAGATAACATTCGGTCAAACGGAAGAGATCCAGTCACGTCAACCTCGTTTTGGATGACGTTTGACGTTTACATGACACTTAGTCATTTAGCAGACGCTCTTATCCAGAGCAACTTACGGCAAGTACAGGGACATTCCGCCACTTTGCTTTGTCTGGTACCAAGATCTCAGAGTTATGTGACTACCACTGCTGAGGAACGACCCAAATAAGTCCAGCGTCTTTTGGGACTTGGAAGTCTGGAAAGATATCTTTATTTGCGTAATAACAGCAACATGAAAGATTCGGTATCTCCTCTTAGGCATGCGGCTCATTTAGCTTTCTGACAATCTATTTATCTTACAGAAGGCCATATTTAACCACATCTGTTTGGGTTAATGGACAATATTGACCTTGATCCTTTGCAATAGAGTAGTTCTTAGGCATTTTACCATGATTCTTAACAATGCTTCTTCCAAAAGGAGTGGTAAGTGAAACTATTGTTGTTTGTTCATTGGAGTATCAGCATCATAGATTCTGTAACTGTTTTAATGCATGTCCATGGTAGCTAGCAACTTGTCTATTGTTGTGTTGCTACAATTCGGATCTGGTTCCAAATGAATAATTTTCTAAAACCTAATACCCACAACACCCATGAATCACTGAAATGAAAAATACAAAGTTGTGTTTATTTGCTATATTTAAATGATTGAGCATCATCTTATTAGTACACATTAAGCAAGCTCTAAGGTTTACCAGCACACCACACCACTGGCCACTGAATTCAATTCTCTTAAAATATTGTATTGAGTTTGTATACACAACACACACTTTTTACTAATTGTGTGTGATCATACATTTGGTGTCGGTCAAATGAGGAAGATTTATATCCATTAGTAACAACTTAACTTGATCACTTTAGGAAGCTACCAAAGGCAAAGTGCTGACATCATCTAAATGAGAAGCAGAAGGCCCCTCTCTGGCTTTGTGAAGGGGGCAATGGAGGTCAGTTCAATATGCATATCATTTAGGGTTACATTTATATTTTGGATTTAAGCTCCTTGATGAAAGACAGCCCTTTGTAGACGCTCTCTTTTCTAAGCTGGAAGCTGGAAATTGACTACGGAATGTTCTTTGTAGGCTCAGCTAAACAATGTGAGAATCGCTGAAAATTGGATAAAATACTGGATACGGAAAGAGCTTTGATTGTTCCATGGTACATATATTTCTAACTAGAAAAAATTTTCATGTGTGTCCGTATGTATTTAAGGATCATTTAATGATCTAGTCTTCATTCCACCCGCAGTTAAGCAGACAAGTTTGAGGGAAACTGATTCGTCGAGCAAGCGAAAACCCGGGAGATGAGGATGGGCCGTCAAAGCGGCGAGTGTCATTCATCTGCTAACCTGTGCAAGGTGGGCTGCTTGATGTTCTCCTCCTGTGCCGGGTAGCATATGTCCACAGCAGCTGTGCCACCTTGAATAGGCGGTGATTGTGAGCTCGCTGACTGCATTCCTGGGAGCTTGGCCAACAGCTCAGTGGAGTGAGCTGTCCTCCTCATCTTCATACAAGCTTTCGATCTTTCAATATTTCAGCCCATTGGCACTGAATCGTTTTTCCACAGAAGCAGCTGAATTCACGCTAGCTATGGTACGCCGTGACAGATATAACAATCGGTCCCTTGCGAGCCGACGCATTCAATTAGGAAGCCGAAAATACTAATATTTCTCATGGGTTATTCTATGGAGGAACGTCTGTCAAGATACTTCATCTGGGAATAATTTATGACAAATGACCCCACTGTGAAATGTTACTCTATACCTTTGGTATCAACCATGTGCTTGGGTAATAAGTTACAGGAGCATCTTTTCAGGGATGTTCTGTCAATGGGAGGGTCTTCTACATTGTTTACGAGTGTATTCAGTAACCAGGTGGTGAAACTCCATCCCTTCAAAACCATTTCAATATC
This sequence comes from Protosalanx chinensis, assembly GCA_030340685.1. Taxonomy (NCBI): domain Eukaryota; kingdom Metazoa; phylum Chordata; class Actinopteri; order Osmeriformes; family Salangidae; genus Protosalanx; species Protosalanx chinensis. Next base: position 14,393,016 of record CM059319.1, read on the forward strand.
CAAAACAGTCTTCCTCCACTAAGGTCTCATATCCATCACGCGTCGTCATATGCTGGTGAATGCACATTGATTCACCACAAGTGACATTGGGAGCATGAAACAATGACCAACCCTTCACGGTGTTTCCATTGGGTTCAGAAAACGTATGCCCCCCCGTAAAGCTGACAATATGGGCCATTAAAAAAAGATTTAGGGTCTGTCTTTCAGCACCACCCTCTGGTGAGAAAACTAGATAAATAATTGGGTTTCAAAAGGACAGCAACCTGAAATATAGGTTCTGTACAATCCCATTTTCCCAGGTTAACACCAGCAGGTAAATATGTGAAGTTATTAGACAAATAGCTGATTTTCCTTTTCACAGACTTTGTACGGTCTTTCAGACTGTTTGGCATGACTTACCTTCCTGGTACAAGTGTCTAGTAGCCACATCGACTTCCTTAACCCTATCTTCGTCATCAGACACACTAAAACCCATCACCTGTAATTGCGATCATCCTCTCTCTGTTTGGAAAAACAACGGCTGTAAATCGAATCTAAATGCAGACGTTACAAGGTTGAGTTGAAATGGAAATCCCATCCCAGAGGGTGATGTCAGATGGATCATAAACAAACAACAGACATCCGTGGTATTTCTCCATCCCATCAGCCGATGACCCTTGTCCCCTGGGGCTAGGGGGCTTGAGGGGTGGGCAAGGTGAACGGCAAGCCGCCAAAATGGGATGGCGTCCCCGAAATAACACCAACCCCCCTCCACAACCACCCAAACCCCACCTGATGTTCTAAACAACACAATCACACAATCAAACGTTTTTTTCTCTCTCCACTCATTGTTTAATTTTGTGGTGTGGGGGCTATCTTATATATCTCCACGTCTGGCTGTTCTTATCTTTGACCTTCAGCTTGTTGCTTTGTCGCTGCCCCCCCCCCTCCTCCTCCTTCCCCCCCACCCCTCTTCAATGCGTTGCGACCTTCAGAGGGGTGTCATTACGACTCCCTGACCCATTTGACGATCCCCTCATGTGGAATGTGCATATGCCGAGCAGCGGAGGATGTGCACAGTATGGGGTGAGGTGAAGTACTTACAGAAATATGACTTGACACGCGTTATCAAATGGGGAAAGATGAAGACGAAACAGCTGCTGGTGCTGTCGTAAGCAATCTGGCCGTGATTGAATAAAAGTGTCAGGAAAAGGACGGCTTGATGGTCTTTTGTTCTCTCCCATCCAGCTTGATGTTAGTTTGAGCTGTCAGGAGGGAATCACAGCTGGGTGATTTATCAATACTTGGAGTGACCTTGCAGCCACGCTGGCTTTCTGAGCGTGTGCGAGTGCATGTGTGTGTGTGTGTGTGTTTACAATACACTTGTGTGTGTGTGTAGGCATAGAAGTCCTTGGATTAAAAGTGACATAAAATGACTATTTTATGAAGCCTTCGGTCCGCACACAATATGACTGAAGCTTGGATTGACTATTCTTTTGCCTCCTAAAATCTTGCTCTTCCAAACACAACAAAAAAAGCAGTACTCGTGGACATTATGGAAAATAATTCTGAAAGTATAAAGAAAGTTTTCTCCTGCTGTCGTTTTTTTTTTTGACCTGTCCTCTTTCAAAGCCCTTTCTTTGAGCACTTGGACATCACTCATTAAAGTCAACCGTTCGTTTTTTTATTGCAGCCATTGGCTGTCTCTGTTGTGATTAAGCAGATGTTATATTGCAGTCCGCAACAGTCATTACTGCTGTAAAACCATCTGTGGAATTGCGTTTTATGTAAATGAACATAGGAATCTGCATAAATAAAGTAATTAATACCTCTCTACAAACCTCCAGTCGCTTTGATTCTTAAGGGCTCTTTAATTATGTACAAGCAGGTAAAAAGTACAAATCACTTGTGATCAAGACTGTTTATTACACAGATCTGAGAGAGAAACACAGACTTTAATGTTTTTTAGAAGGCTATTTAAAATGATGTTTGTTAGATAATTCGAAATATTCTAAACCTGTTTTGATCTGTTCAGACTGAAATCACGCAACCGTTGTCTCATTTCACACCGTTTGACTTTCAGATCTATTTTTGTAGTTCAATAATCTTTATCTGTGTATACAAGAAAACCATGAAACAAAATCTGAGGTAAACATTTACGCAGCCTCGCAGTGAGACACAATTTCACAACTTGTGTTAGTTACAGGGAATATTACAAAACACAGCAGTTGGTTTTCTGTTAGAACATGATGTTGCTTTTTAGATCCCTCAGTTGTGAGGGGGTGCCAGTGGAAGCTCGTTCACTTCCCAGGGTTTCTTCACAGCTTCTGTGGATCATGTGGCTACAGGAGCTGTCAGAGGGGCAAGGTGATTGGCAGCCTGTGTTTCAATGGATACCGATCTCTTCAATCATGAAGGTGCCCCCATGCTGTTTAAACAGATACCCAAAGCTCAACATTATGGGAGAGGAGGCTTATTTCCTCAATAATATCCGATTTGGATCAACCACAAAGTGAAGTCGGTAAATATGATTTTCTAATCGACATGTATCAGGTGCATTCATTAATAGCTGCTATGTAATTTAACGCTTAGTTTTTGTCTTTTTATGAAATAGCTGTTGTAAAATCCTTTTAGCAGTAAAAGGCCTTGTTTTTCATTAATAGCAAGACTACGTGTTTCTGTAAATGTGTTTACGTTGCATCTATCCGTAACAATAAGAAAACACAGCTGTGACTTAAGGTCAACAGAATGACGTACAATTAGCAATCCATCTTTCTGTCAGACCCTTTGAAACGGACTTTGTTTCAATTAGTTACGTGAAATTCCAGAGTTCAAAGACAGCACGGAGAGCGAAAACCCCCCAGATAAAGGCGAGCCTTTTAAAGTGAACTTGAACTAGCACTTGATTAAGAGCGAAGGTAAGGAGGAAGAGAGAGGAGCATTGTCGGATGATTAGACGTCTCGGTGGAGGAATCTTAGCTATGAACACAGAGGTGGGGCTACTGGGAGGTCAGGTAATAAGGAAGAATGTTCTCTAGAATGGCCTGAGGACTGGAGGAGAGGGAGAACAGGCAACTCGACTGTAGGACCCAAGTATTCCAGCTCGTCGCACTGTGGAACAAACAGGCCGTATTTCATGCTCAGTTCATATCCGACGGAGTTGCAAGACATAAACGAACCTGTTTAATTAGAAGGATGCCGTTTTTGAGGAGGGGGACTGGCGGTGTAGATGGGTTGGGGGATCTTTTATAGGTTCCACTTCACATGACTGATAGCACGCTACATAATTAAGTAGCGTACGACTGGAAAGAGAACTTAACAAATGGTTTCTCATGCTACATCCGGTTGAGGAGGCTCACTAGGTGGCGTAGCAGCATCTCCTAAAAACTACCATCCAACATTGGCCAATGCTATAAACGTGTTTCACTGTTGGGTGAATTAGTCCAATATCCCAGAGTTTTATAGCGTATTTTTTGGTAGACAACTAAAATATAAGGCTAATTCATGCACTGGTCTTTTGGGAGTTTGCCTGTACCATATGGCCAGTAATGACAGCTGTAAGGCCTTCACTACACAGAGCCAAACATGAACTCAGGTTGAGAAGCTCAGACCATCGAATGAGATCTCTTTTCCAACGTTTAGCATAATGAATTTAGCAGGGAGGTCTTCCGCCATCAGTACTGCCATGTAGCTGATTAAATTACGTCTCTCTGCATTAAAGCTTTGACGCTGTTTGGGCGGCATAGATGCATCCATTTGCAAAATTTCTCATAACAGAATAAAAACCACCTAGACACCTATGGAAAATGTCTCTGATCTGCAAGAGCACTTTAACGGAGCTGCCATCAGTATGCTGACGAGGCTAATGCCTTTCTAATCATTTCCATGATCAATGCTATCTGAAATCAAATTAATCAGCGCAACTATGCAAAGCACCGACCACCTTGAAAAAGTAGAAGTTACATATGGGACTATTATGTTATATATTGCTAATAAGTCGATTCATATCCCCGACACCTGCGTTGTTCCCTGTTGTGTTGCATTGTAGAGCTCTTTATTGTTGTGTTGTGATTGTGCGGTGCGGCGGCAAGAGTTCTCAGTTCAGTTCAGCTGTGCTCCGGCATCTGTACCCGGCCAAGCTTGCGCTGAATAGCTGCCTGATTATTTCAAATATGAGGGAATATTCAAACAAGGCTGATAATGCATTCTTCCATATGATTCTCCAGGGCGCGGACAGCTGGTCGGCAGCTTTCAGCGGCGTGTTTAGAGAGGAACAGATTTCTGCTCTCAATTAATAGGCCCCATGGAAGACGGCGAGAGATTTGACGAATGATGTACTGTATGAAAGGAGTTACGGATTCAACTTGTCTTACACTGTACAGAATGTCTCGGAATGTAGACAGAAATATGGTTATAACAGATGTTCAACCTCAGAATTAATGGATTTGAGCAGATTACATTTCAGTGCCTGGACATCTGAAGAGTATCATCTTCAAACAATTATTTCTTCTATCCCTTTGTTTTTTCTCCATGTATCCAGTTGACCGATTCAAACAGATTACAAGCCAGACAATTTAGAGAACTTGTCAAACAAAGTGATACAACTTTATTAACCAGTCGAATTCAGCTGTATCTGACAGGATAAATACGGGCCAACCAAAGTCTCTTTGTTCAGCTCAACTTCTGCAACGAGGGGAACAGAAGCCAGAGTCATGTTATTCATTCCAAAGCCTAGTAAAGTTTTAATCTATGAGATGTATTCTTTCAGTTGGTCTTTTTTTCCCCCTCTTTCTCTCTCTCTGTGGAACAAGGGGCGTGCTGTGTGTCCCAGGGCACACCTGTAAGGTGCAAGCCCCAGACAGGCTTACCCTAGTCAGCCTTCCAGTTTCTCCTCAATAGGCAATTATTCCCACAGAAGATAGAAAACTGTCAACTTCAAACAGTGGACATTCTTCAGGCAGATTAGAGTAAAATTATGTTTTCTTATTTTGGCCCCGGAGGATGAAGCAGGCGATTTTCTGCCAGCCTTTGTGGTGAAATCCAAGACAGTTTAAATGACTGAGGTATGTTTGCAGTCGAGGTAATACGCAGGTCTCTTTATGAAAGGGCAGCAGACAGGATCAGATTAGAAGTCCGAACAGCGAGAGCCTTTCAGGCCAAGCATGTCTATCGTCTCAGTCCCCCCTCAACCTAGCCTCCGTGGAGGTTCAATTAAATGCCTGTAATAAATGTTTTGGTCTCAGCGACGCAGTACGGCTGAATTATCAAACGACCAACTCGGAGAAGCAGATAACATGGTGGATGATCTGAGAGAGGAACGAATGGAGGGCTGGAAGAAGTATGTCAACGCATTAGCAACATAAGAAACTGAGATGTTTTCACTTAAAGATCAATTATAATAGTGGTTCCAGAAACAATTATATTGATGACTGCTTTCTGAGTTACTGTAATTAAATTATTCCATTTAATTAACAAATCGTTTGGAATTTCTCCCTCGAGAGAACTGCACTAGCCTCATCTGCTGTTTTGCAAACAGGGATGGAGCAACTCTTTGTGGAATGGAAGTGATTACTGAAGGCAAATAAAATGGTGTCAGATCAGATAAATACTGACCAGCAAAGCTGAAGAAGAACACAGAGCACTCAGGGGACACAGACTACACAACAAACATCAGCCATTTTTGTTTTAAATGTGCAGGGACTTGTTATAAAGGATGAAGATGGATACAAAAATGAACAAAGTCAAATTTAGGAATTAGTCCCAAAACAAACACATGCTACTTATTGATTGCTTGTAAATGAATGGTCTCATTTGTTGTTAATGAGCTGTGCAGTGCATTCTGGGTAGGTTCCATCTTAAATCTTACGATTTAATCGACAAGGAAAAGTTCATCAGATGAAAACGGTTTCCTTTTACTCATTCAAGGGTAAATAAGGTAGTTGATATTTAAAACAGAAAATAAACCATCTTACCGCACTACAGCTTTCCACTGCCATCTGGTGGGTATGTCTGGCACCTGCTGAAAAAATCTCTAAATATAGACCTTATCTGGGTTCTATTTCTGTTGAATTTGTGGTTGGAAATGCATTTCAAATGCTTTTAATAGGCAGAAGAAAAAGAAATTATAAAAAAAAAATATGACTGTTGATTCCCACTACTTCCACAGAAGTTTGACTGCTTTCCAAGCTGTGTGTTGACTTATAAAGACCAGAGAACCTCGTAAGATGGTGGCCACCCATAGCCAGGCTAATTGTCTCATGTGCAGACACACGAGGCCTGTCCATATTAGTACATGTGAAGGAGCAAAGGAAACAGAGACACTGTAAGCACATGCCGAGCATTCTCTCTGATGGGAGCTGCAGTTGTTAGGCATATTCTAAGGTTTTAATACTGTGTGGGGGGATACGGAATAACGAGCCTGGTTGTCTCGGCTCACTTTCACCCTAGAAGAAGAGTCCGAGCCAAGAACGACAGTTGCTGCTTGAGCAACAGGGATGCGCCGGGATTTAAATTGCACGGTGAAAGGTCACCGTCTGGCTCTCAATCAGTCAGCCCCTTAATGAGATCATCACAATTCATACAAATGCGTTTTACAACGCAACTACACCTAATCTCAGCACTCAATGTAATGTGAAAGAATGTTTGCACTCAATTTTAGATGTAGGCCAAATACGATCGGTCCACAGAGTCAAACTGGGGGCTCGGTTGGTTCATTCGAGTCATTTTTTTGCGTTTGCAGGAATCACAGTTTATTTGTTTTGGTTCATCCTTAAATGCTGCTCTCCAAGTCCTTGCAAAAAGACAGCATAAACCTCCATGACACTTGTGAAATGAGGTTTGGGTTTGCTAATGTAACACATACAGACAACTGGCAGGGAAATATATTACTGTTGCTTGCTTTCCTACACTCTTGCACTTTTGAGGTTCATATTGTTTAAATTGTAACTTGTTAAAACTGCAAAGCTCTCATGGTTCTTCTCTTTGACACTTATTTGGTTTTTCGCAATGTATGCTTCATATTTTGGCTACCTGCAATGTTTGGGGCTATTTCATTGTTATGATAAGTGATCGATGTGACACTTTGGTCAATTTCAAAATGTGAGTGTCATCAACTATACTACGTAATTATACATTTGCTTTATAAATGGGGTTTTCTCAAACAATAATGTGGCACTTTTAGCATACTGTCCAGTATCATGCTTTTAAATGGGCACAGCCCCCCTGGAAAAAGAAATGCTATGAAAATTGACTCAAGAAAAGAGTTGTTCCAGGTCTAATTCCAATTCTCACTGAAGTAAGTTCCTTTTTTTTGCATGGGCTTTGGGTGTGTCAGTTTTGTTTGCATGTTTTCTTGTTTGTTTTGCTTTGTGCAGATGTGTGTCTGTGTACAGGGCAGAGAATGAGTGTACATGTTGCGTATGCTCATGTTTCCAGGCGGTAATGTAAGATTGAATGCTGCTGTTTTGCTGTAACTATCTTTGTGTGGCATTTTCATCTGTGTGCCAAAACACAGGCAGACCCGCATGTCCTGCTTGAACACATTACATTAACGCTGAGCCAGTGTGGGAACATAACCTGACATGTCAACAATGTTGTTTTAACCGCAGATGATCCGCAAAGCTCCTGCCACAACTAGGCTCACGCAGTCTTAAAGGCCGGATTACTCGCTCTTTTCAACAGCCAAGGTTTATCACAGAGCCTTTCATGGAAGTTACAATTCAGCAATAAGAACACGACAAAGAGCAATGTTTTGAAATAGTTGGATGGGAGCTGTGAATCTCCTCCGAATTCAACGTGATTTACAGACCACGGTATGTTTGAATACAGCATATGACCATGCACCGGTCGAAGCCTTTGCCACAAACTCTTTTTGAATCAAATACGGAGCTATTTTGATCTAAACATCCCCTCAATGTCTCCCCCTGCCAGCATCTTAGCAGACTTCAACTGCTGGCCCTGGAATGCAGGCAGAAAGTATGCAGCTCTGACAGACAGCTGCACTGCAGTGGCGTTTTTAACATGCCAGAGTGGGACCCCACTGCACCAGCACACACACACTGAGGGACAGTGATGACTGAAACATTATGGCTTGTGTAGCACTGCTAATATGCAAACATGTGTTTATTTTACCAAGCAAATGATGAGCTTGTGGGACGTCCCTAATCACGTGTCAGTGTCAGAGAAAAGGTCAGTTAATATAGAATAATTAATACAGCCGAGGGATTTAAGCATTAATGAAAACACATGAAAAGTGCGTCTGAAAGAGGTTACACCCTCTATTCGTGCAACCTATTGACACTATCAATAGCGTTCTTTATAAGGGGTCATCCGGTCTTTTTTTTTTACATGGGTATGACGAAGACCAATGTTTAATCGAAGAGCCCTTGATATTAAAGCAGCATAGCTGGAACAGCTTGAGTCAATATGTTCTTTTAAGTGCTCGGGAATAACCGCTTGAATTAATAACCTCCTTCACTTGACAACTTAATCTGACATAATCACAGTTCTTTTGTCCATCCTCAGATTCAGTGTTTACGCTTGAGGAAGGTACCCATTAGGCCAATTGTAGCAGCTATTTCTATTAGAAAGATCGTGTGTGTTTTTCTCCACGTTATTCAGCCCCGCCCTGGACAGTGTTTAGACGCACTGATATCACGCAGTTGCGTAATTTGACAAGCCCAAGCGTAAAAAACAGAGGGAATGCGCTCTTGACAGCTGCTTGGCTATTCGCAAATTTGATGCAATGAGAAAGCAGCACCTATGCTGATTGTATGTCCGAAAGATCTCGGTTAATTGGGGACCCAAACATCAGCGTTTATGGCCACTGACTTGTTGAGGAAGACTGTTTGTCTCGCTGCTCCAGGGCAGGACCATCTTAAACTCCCACCGCTGGCTGACGGGCTGAGAGGGGAAGATCATGGACAAGTGTTTTACAACACGAGGGATGCGATCACTGGAAGTTCTTTATCTTTTCAAGACTACAATCTGGTAGGTTACATATGTGTCACGGATAGACCATATCGTTGATATGGCATCACTCGATCGCAGCCGATACACACCCAGTTTTAAGATGGGGCGTACTGAAAAATAAATAGACATAGATTTTCTGACATATGCGTTTTGTGTATAGATGCGATCTAAATATGGGCAAACATAGCAGCTTCATCCACATTTAGGCAACATTCAATGATCACACGTTGCAGGTAGTTGACGATTGCTTGATCAAAGCTCATGGATTTTTGCTGTGAACCGACAGGCACAGGGATGGTGTCTGTCTCTTGTCAGTTGAATCAGAGCTCCCCATTAGCCCCAGTCATTCTATGCCCACACCAAATACATGCCCCGACAGCACTGAGATGTTGCACTCTGTCTCAAACTTGGATTCATAGCGCCTCGGAGCAGCTGGATGGTCTAATTTCAGCCCTAGATTCCCCCAGCTTAGGGGGGATCTTCAGACGCGCGGCTGCCGGGGTGGGGAGGGGGACTAGGGGGTATTTTATGTGGCAACCCGAAACAGTAGCTTCGGTTCCAGCTACTACGTGAAGTGATGTTCTCCGGTTTTACATTAGTTTTTGATCATCCGTCAATGAACTACACGTAGGCTAATGGTTTTATTCGGATCGAAACAGAAGTAAACGACATGCCGTAGTGCAATTCGAGCGACTTTGCGGTTTTGCATCGGTCAGCGTTGTCTTTTTTGGGAGCTGGAATGAACGGTTTTTACGGGAGAGGAGGGAATGTCGCGATAGGCCATCGGGGAGTGCAGTGTACATGATAAATGTTTCTCTGCTGACTGTAGCTTATGAATACAGGCACCTAGACATCGAGTTCTGAACTGAGTGACCAGTTAATATTAAACGTTTGATTTACAAACTTCCATCCCTTGGCACTGAGGTGATATAAAGTGTATCAAGTCTATGACAAGATAACCTTAACACTTTGGTCTGTACAAAGCCCCCTGTACTGGAAGTCTCAAAGGATTTGGTTTGCATTCAAAACGTAAAAAATTCTGACTGCCTTTTCCCCATATTTTCCAGGGAAGATCTGAAATGGATAAGTATCTCTCCAACCACACCCACAGAGTAGCTGACCACAAGAGACTGTGCAGGGACAGTGTTTCAGGTCTGGAGCCTTCCTTCTCCGAGGACCTGGGTTCTCCATACAGCATCAACATGAGCCTACTCCTTCCCGAGGTCAGCTACCTCCACCCTGGCTTCTGCAGGCCTCTGAGATCCATCAAGACGGAGCCACTATCCCACTCTCTGATTCCCCCCAGTTGCCACGGCAACGGAACACCATCCGCCCTTCCAGAGTACCAGGGCCACTATGCCGCCTCGACCGATGCAGGTGGAGGAGGTTTGTTCATAAAACAGGAAATTCCCTCGTTGGACTTCCAGGACGTCCCGCTGTTCCAGCTGTTGAACTCTGAGTTGGAGCATCTGATCCCTGGACCGTTGGGGAACCCTGAGCTCCACTCTGGGGTCTCCATGAACCCTTCCAGCCTCCCCTTCTCCAACGCCCATCTAACCCCAGCTCAGACTGCCCTATGCCCCATGAGCAGCCCCCATATTGGTGGTGGCAGCTACTCTCTCCTCCCCCAGTTCAACCACCAGCAGAGACCAGCCTACCTACCCCCATCCCCACCCAGCTCCGAGCCGGGGAGTCCAGACAGGGCAAAAGAACTGGCTCAGAACATCTCCCCACCCCCCTCCTATGCAGCCAGCATAGCTTCTAAACTGACAGTCCCCAACAATGCCATCGTCCCAGTCCAGACCCCGTCCACCCAGGAACAAGCCCAGGGTCCCAGTTTTGGGCCAGGCCAGGCCTCAGGTCAGGCCCAGGTCCAGGCTGCTGGTGGAAGCCCCGTGTCCCCAGGACCCATCCAGTCTTCCCCAATCAGGTTTAACCGTCGGAACAACCCAGATCTAGAGAGAAGGAGGATTCACCACTGCGATGTGCCAGGTTAGAAATTCTCACTCTCACCCTCCTTACAGAGGAAATGATTGTATTGTACTGAACTATAATCCTGCTTGATTGTGGCCTTGTGTGCATTCTCAGACACAGTCACAATTGCAAAAAAAAACATAAAAAATCAATGCACAGTCATTTAAAGGGGAAGTCCACTAGTTAAGCTGTGCTAAAACAGTGGAAAAAACAGACATTAGTAGCGTAATTATCAACCAAATATAACCATAGAACCCCCCCCTTTCCCAAACTTGAATGTTCTTTCTGAACATTAGAACAACCGACATTAGAACAACCCTCACATTTGGCTCCTTTGCTCATGGCAAATCCCCTTGCTATGACGACAACTAAAATGTTTGACTTTCCCCTTTTCGACAGGATGTAAAAAGGTCTACACCAAGTCCTCCCATCTAAAAGCCCATTTGCGTACTCACACAGGTGAGTGTTTGCCTTTTATAACATAATGAAAAGTTCGCTTGTGGCCGGCCTTATTTTGGATGCAAGTATGTAATGTTGCTGGGCAGAAGAATGTTCCTGGCATGCTGATGTGCTTCGCTAGCTGACAGGAACCTGGCCTATATGCTACAAGCCCATTGGCTGTTTTTAAAATAAACAGAGCGTGTGAATCTCAACATTGTTATTCTGGACATCAACGTGATTTAGCCAGACTTCATAAGGAATCCCATCCAATTGAATCGAACGACGAGAAAGAATGCATCCGTATGACATGTTTGAAACAGTGCCTGAACCATGTAAAACACAGCAGGTGTTTATCGAAGGGTAGCGAGGTAGAATAGGGAGATGGAACAGCGTTCCGGTAGAGGATACCGGTGATTGTGAAGGACCGTGCAGTTATGACGTTCTAGAGTCGTGCTTGCCGATAGCTCACCCTCTTCTGTGTGCTGCCTTACAGGAGAGAAGCCGTATCACTGCTCCTGGGAGGGGTGCGAGTGGCGTTTCGCTCGCTCCGACGAGCTGACTCGCCATTTCAGGAAGCACACTGGGGCCAAGCCGTTTCAGTGCAGCGTGTGTAGCCGCTGTTTTTCCCGATCCGACCACCTGGCCCTTCACATGAAAAGACACCAGAGCTAAAGGCCCCCATGCTAACCCGGGCGTTATCAGATTTGAAATGACCTTAATCTGTCGTCTCGCTGAGACAATGATATGTAGCGCTTAAACAAACAGCCACGTTACTGAACGTTGAAATTATTTGACTGACCATACTCCTAGGATTAGACCACTTGTCCCTAGTGGAAATATATTTTTATGTTAGTTATAGTGCTGGCCCACACAAGGAAGATTGCTATTATTATGATTATTGCTACCGATATTATTGTAAAAAGGTTTACTTTTTGAACTGAAGTTTTTTAATATATTTTTTCCATGTAACCCAACAAACTTTCCAAAAAAATATCGGGCCTCGCCATGTTTAAGAGAGCACAAAGCTATGTGCAGTACAGCACAGTACGCATTAGACAATTCTATGATTTCACAAAGCCAATCCTGCTACTGTGTGTACAGTATGAGGTCTACAGTATTCTACTCGGTGAAAGACAAGCTCAAGACTTGCTGAATGTACAAAGATAATACTATGTACAACCATTTTCTCGTTCTCCCTTTTATATTGTTTCTTCAAATTCTTTATCGATAAGAAATAATCAAAAGTGCCTTTTGATGTTTTGGAAGACTTCTTTGCTGTGCCTGCAGAGCACCATCTGGTACATTGTACACCTTGTATTCATGAAAGGACTGCTTTGTGCTGCTTGTGAAGCTGTCAATGTATTTATTAACAAGTAAAGTGTCATCATACTAATTAGGTAACAAGGCAAGAAAGAAAAAAACACAACAAGGAAGCAGGTTGCTGTTTGTTTGAGATGTAAATATTTTGTAAAACCTGCATTTCTGATTCCATTACTAATATATGGTGGGATTCTTTTAAAAAATGGATTTGAGTTTTACACTTCCGAGGTATTAGACATGTTTTCTTTACGTTGTTCAGGTTGTTGTATTTTAGAAGAGCTAGTAATAGAATAGAACTACAGTGTTGCTACATCTCACTGTTATTCATGGCCTGGGGTTAGAATGACTTACTGTTAATTGGTAACAACATGTTATGGTAATAGTTTGCTTCTTGGAAACAAAGTAAAACTCCACAAGAACACTGTAATGTACTGCTGTTGATAATTCTCTCTGCAAAGTGGTTTGTGGTTATCATTGAGAGAATAGCATACTGTCGCCTGTATAACGACCTTGGTCTTGGTCGAAATGGCGCGAAATGACAAATAAAAAGTGTGTCTAAAAATGGTAACGTGCTGTAGGTACATTTTATCCTGAATTCAATGAACCTCAAACAAAATGCTTTGTGTTTGCTATTGTAGCGGACAAAAGGTGGGGTCATGGGTCACCGAGTGGGTCTATGTGCCTTTCCATATGTAGAGAGAAGTGAGAAATAAGCACCATAACCTTCGGTCCTGCTTCGAGGCATTCCTCATCCCTCATGCAAGATCAAGGTTAATATTTTTGATCATTAACCAACTATGCAAATAGCCTCATGAAGTTTTTCACCCCTCCAACAAAAGATTGTTGTCAGCCTCCCACAAAGCTACAATCTGAGGGAAGGGCGGCAGAAATAAATGTACACACGTCCGTGTCGATAAACTTTCATGGCGTTGACAGAGAATATTTGGTCTTCACAAAGACCTGAACTGTTTCATCTGAAATGGTTCGGCTATTTCTCTAAGCACAGTGCCAACACTAACAGTACCATCATCCTACCAACCTGTGTTGTTACTAGACCATAGCCTCTGGTGCTTTGGTTAATGCCAGCTGACATATAATCTGGCAATTATCTCCATTCAAACCACGATTCACTCATAATCCTCACGCACTAACACACCATTCAATTTTTCTCTTAGTGCTGAAAACACGGTGGACTGCAAAATTAAGGGAAAAAACAACATATATTAGGTTTACGAATAGAAAATGCTAAAGAATAACCTATTCGGTTAGTCAGAACACTTGGCAGAATTGTTGCCGTAAAATACAATTTTAATACCGTCTGACATTTAACAAAACTAAACAAACAAAAAACTACAGGTAACCGAGTCTTCCTTTGACAATAACACCTTGCATGTCTAGTCCCAGGCATTATAATACATGGTATACTGTAGTAATATTGTATTCATGAGAGGTACACTAGCACAGGATAGACAGATCATGTGAAATTTTTGATTTCTCAGGTCTTGGTTTTCATCATTGAGAGTGTGATGTGTATAATCGCTCAGAGGCTCAAAGGTCTGTCTAGGGCTCCTCCCTGTCCACTGCTAGTACAGTGCTAGTACAGTGCTAGTACAGTGCTAGTACAGTGCTAGTACAGTGCTAGTACAGTGCTAGTGTCTTAGTAACAGCTCAGAGGCGAGGCTTGGGGCTTCGAATGGTTTATCTGAGGCTTTTTCTTAAAGATCACCCCCTGTATATCAAACAAGGTACTGATCGTATGCTTGAGGAATATAGGAAATAAAGCTAGGTGTATGTACACATCCAAGCGACATACAAAATAACATGATCGAGCATGCTTTACGTTACTTCAGAATACCAGTTAGGGTCATTATTTTCTCATCGCTCGTTTTAGGTTTTATCTAGTCATCAAGTTCAATCTGGGTCCATCCACAAGGGACGTGTTTATGTCAGAAGACAAAGCTATACAGGTGGAAGTGGTAGCTACCTTTCTTATATGTTTGGACAGTTTCACTGATCTTGTCTTTGGAATGTAACGCTTCTTGTTTCCAATTCTTACACTCCCCCCCCCTGCTATCTGTGCACAGTTCTGTTGGCACTGCCTGAGTCTATGTTCTGTGAGGTTAGGTTTCTGAATGCCAGCGTACATGATCACGACGCTCGGATGCCTCAGCTGAAACCAGAACCGCATTCCATGCGCATCCCAGCAGCTCACATATACACAAGTCTGATTAAAAGTGTGTTCAGTACAAAATGCAACTTTATTAGCCTTCATGCCCCCCATTCATATCAATATACATGTACAGTATATGTCTGAATGCGGTTCTATTTCACTGCTCCATCAATGAGAAAAACAGAGGGGGGGGGGAAGCAAAATAGCACGGACAGAATATATAGACAACTTCTGGAGAACAGAAAGGAAGATATGAAAAGAGAGAACGTAAGAATGATAGAGTAGGAAATAAAGGGAAACAGTTGAACCCTTTTAGAAAACCAATTCGGACTGCATTCATTTTGCTGAATTCTGAGAGCAAGATCTCCCTTTGAAGCATTGCTGAGCAGTATCACAATTTGTACAATGATAGTGAAAGCTCAGAACATATTTACAATACACTCACTTTACATAAATACAGGAACAACAATGACTCTACCTAATAGCAGTCAACTTGAAAGAAAGGCATTGAATTCACTACTCAAATTGAACACAAGAGACTAAAATTAAAGAAATATTTCACTATTATGGAACTGTCAGCATTCATCCACTAGGTCCTGACAGCTATATATTAGCCAAAGCACATTCTAAAAAAGGCTTCTCCTTAGACTTCAATCAAATGTTGGAGAAAAAAAATCTGACACTCCCAGTAAAGGTCAACCCTATTGGATGATTTCTTGTTACAGGGTTTGGCCAATATCAGATAACTGGTAAAGGAAACAGAGAGAATAACGTTAAGGATTGGAGTAAGTACATCCATATGATGCAACTATTGTAGGTATGTCACACCGCCTGTAGAAAATGTGGGGATACTGTCTTAGAACAAGAGGTATGGCTCAGTGCATTTAAAAGTTACTTGAAGAAATGTTATTTTGCATAACGAATTCTGTGCTGTGCTTTACTATAGAACATAATCACTGGTAGGAATACATTTGATCATTTTAATTATGTCTCCGCTGTTTTTAGAACAGTTCCTGTGTGTGCTTTCATCAATGTTGTGATAGGAGGCACTGTTATATTATTATATTATATATTATTGCATAACTTTGACCCTGGTTACCGTTACAAAATTATGCCACAGAAGAGTAAAAAGATTTGGTAGAGGTGCGATGATCTACGACACCTAGGTTAAACACTCAGTTCATAATCAAGTCATCAAAGGTTTCAAAAATAATCATAATCATTTTAAGGAATGCTCATTTTACACCCACAGTACTGTGCCAATTAACAAAAATTGGGTGAATAACTTGCTAAAATACTGAATTGTCAGAACCACGTTCAAAAGTTACGTTATCTTCTGCTGTTGTGATCGTTCTAGTAAAGAAGGCGAGGCATGAACTATAAAGGGTCTGACCAAAGTGACACATTGACCATCTGCTTTAGTTTGAATGCTGGTTCAGCTTAATGGAAACAGGATAACAAAAAGTGAATTTTAAAACAATTTCCAAATAAAAGAGTGGTCCTACTTGACATTTGATCATTCACACGTGCACTAAATATTTTACAAACTTTTTTTTTAGCATTATCAATAGCCCCATTTTACTGTATGAAATTACATTAGTTAAGGTCTCAGAAAAAGTATTTAGACGTATAAATGTATTGTCTCCATTCTATGAATCAAAAGCCCTATTTATCCAATGTATTTACAGCCTGTAGAATTGAGATTCATTTATCTTTTATTTCCACTGCCACATATATTACAACATTTCAAAAGATCTTTTTTTATACAGAAAATAGTTATACGCAAGGATGAAGTGCCCCTCAATTCATAAATGTTTGAAAGTACAGTATATGTATAATAAAATATTTCAAAGATTATTGTGTATAAATGGATTTAACATCTGAAATAAAATTGCTTGAAAATCATACTTCAAAACAAACAAGGTGCTGATGATATGCTTGAGCCAAAATAGGCAATACAACTGGGCATAATCACATGTACATAAGCAACATACAGAACAACATAATATGACATATATTATAATACTTCAGAATACCGATGAGGAGAGACAAAATTGGGATTATGTGTGTGTGTGTTTGACAAGTTGTCTAAATGAGTTTTTGCTAAGGTAAAATACCTGTCAATGGGCAAAGAAGAAGGGACTCCTGTGTTAATGTCTTTCTAGGCTTTCTGATCATGTATTGGGATCAATAATTACTGGCCTTGATGCAGCTCTCCTAACCCTGTATTGTAGATTTTGTATTGGCATGCTGTCTCTTTGTTGTGGGAGGCTATCTTTCAACACAAAGTTGTGCTTTCCAATGACAAGAAGACATGCGCTCAAGTCTACAGTGTGTCACATTTGATTGGAAATACAATCAGTTCGTTCTGCTTTGATAGGTAACATTGATCATATTGCTTTGTGCTGATACCTAAGAACGGTTAACGTAGTGTTTTCTCCACCCACCAAACTCGTATCTCCGTGAAGATATTGCCTGACTACCAAAGCGCACATGCAAAATAAACAGCAGATGATGGTTCATTTGAAAAACGGATTTCAAACTGTCTGTCAAAGCATAAGTGGTTTCTGTCATGACTGTCAGTAAATAAAATCGGAGTCATTTGTTATTCTATTCCTCTGTGGGCAGACAACAGCCACAATAAAGGAACAATCTCCCAGCATGCTGTGCAGCTGTTAATCTATCTTGTAGACCGCAAGCTGTATAGAATCCCACAATGACCTCATGCAATGTATTGCAAAAGCTTCTGTAAAGTGATTTCAGGAAGGGTGATATGATACTGTTTTGTTTGAAGAGTAGGTGTGACCCGAAAGACAGCTTACTCTATTGTCCAAAGAATGACAAATACTGCAGAATGTTAGTGTGCCAAATGTGGTGTTTGTGTAGAAAACCTTCAAAAGGTGACTTTCTATTCCTTCAGCTATTAGGAAGTCAAGCAGAGGCAACCTACTGTAGACAAGTAAACAGAGAGTGAGAGAGAGAGAGAGAGAGAGAGTGTAAAACCATGTGCCGTATCAGCAAGCCCAGTACAAATATAGAGGAATCTGAAGAGAGGCTTTGAGATCGTATTGGCGGAAACAAGCTCACATTCTCAGGCGAGACAGAGGGACAACCACCCTCTTTGTCAACTTCTTTCCTTTCGCTCCACCTGCCTCCATCCTCATCGCTCTGTTCTGTGTGTATTGATCTCCTGTCGAAGGAACTGACCTACCAGAGGACTGTGTTAGACCGCTGAGCTAAAAGCAAGGAGGGTCCGGTCTGTGGTGGCACGTCCCAGGAATCTGAACCCTGACACCGTCCTGACCAGGAAGATAAGAACCTTCACCCAGTTTCTGCCGCAGGTCAGGCTCAATAGACCCGGTACAAACAAGCCATGGACTAACACGTAAGGATACATGAGTTAGAAACCTCTGTGAGTAGAACTCCTAGCTAAGAGCCCCCCCTCCCCCCACGTTGAAATATTCTCTCTTAAAGTCCCAGAACTCCAATGGGCTCTACAGTTAGGGGCCCCCCTCGGTTCAGACACAGGCGTTTTGTGTGTGTGGGGTTCCTGTCCTTGACAGTGGATACCAGAGAGACGCCCAGTGGAGTAGATCTAAATCCTCCTATTGAGAAGAATCCTCATTACCAGCCGAGCCACAACTCTGTAAGGTGCCAACGTCTTTCCTCGGATATGTTCAAATGATTGTATCAAAGTTTAAATGTACATTTTTTAGGGTTTCGGAAATGATAAATGTATCAAAGCAGGCATAAACAGCAAGAACAGAAAAGTTTCATATTGAAAAGAAAAATGAAAAAGAAAAAAAAACTATATTTACCCAATAAGATTGCACTTTACTGATTGCTAATCACAGCACAAAATGCACCAACAAAGTTTTTTTTTTTATATAAGAAAACATTTCCAAGAGACTTCGATGGATGGTGACGATGAGAGACAGATGCTCTGTCCAGAAAGCTGCTCTCACAGTCCTGAATGTAAAACCAACCAAACATCCAAAACATACAGTACCTTTGCTAACCGGGCCTACAAGGTGAAATGTGCCCTTTTACAAGACACAGCGGATGAAGGTTCTCTTTTCCTGTTGTAGGGTGAATGCTTCAATCTCATTGGCTGGTTTGCTGGCGTTTGGCTGGTATAGTCAGCCCTGGTATAGTCTTTGTATTACTGGCCTGTTGGAGAGCGTTGGCCTGTATCTCAGCCTCCAGCTTATATACCCCAACCTCTACCCCAGCGTCCTGGGTCTGTTTGTGACTGGGTTGCGCCCTCTGCTGGTTGAAGCTGATCGCTGAGAGGGAGTGAGACGGGACAGTGCATTAATTCCGTCCATGACTGCGTCTGACTGATGGGATGCCTGTTTCTGCAGCTCTATCCAGATCCAGCCCGATCTCTCAAAAAAAAAACAGCCACGCAAATAAATCGAATCCGTTTTTCACATTATGAACCCGAAAAAAGCAGCCTTTTTTTGAAACATCAACCAAAAATAACAACAAAGAAGAAATAGATGCAATTGCAGTTTAGTCCAAAAAATTGAATAGTCCAACTCCTTCTTATAAATCTAGATGAAACATTTAATAAGAACAGTGCTGGAAAGGACAGGTTTCCATTAAAAACTCAGAACGACGGCGAAGATCAATCCTCTGGTCTGCGCCTTAGGTGGTAAAGATCCCACACTGTTCTGCCTCTTCTCTCTCAGCGCCACAGAAAGTGTGTCCAGGCCGGCTGAACCACATTTCGGGGGGAGAGACCCCGCTCTCCCGGCTGTGTGTTTCGAGTGTGCATCTGCTCCATCGGTGTGAGTGAGTGAGTGTGTGTGTCTGCGTGTGTGTGTACGGGCGTGTGAGGTGGTGCCTCTCTGCAGGGCTCACACTAGCATGTGTCTCCGCCGGTGCAGGGCAAGGTGATCTGAGCGGGAGAAGGACCGGTCGCAGTCCGAGCACTTGAACGGTTTGACGCCGGTGTGTTTTCGGTAATGCCGCGTAAGCTCGTCGGACCGCGCGAACTTCCAC
This sequence comes from Protosalanx chinensis, assembly GCA_030340685.1. Lineage (NCBI taxonomy): Eukaryota > Metazoa > Chordata > Actinopteri > Osmeriformes > Salangidae > Protosalanx > Protosalanx chinensis. The sequence continues at coordinate 14,412,877 of CM059319.1, forward strand.
GTACAGCCGTCCCAGGTGCACTTATACGGCTTCTCACCTGGACACCGAAAAACACACACACAAAGAGCACGTGTCAGCACATGTGAATACCACCCAGTATCGTCATGCTCCGTGCGCAGTTAGTAACGTCCCCGCTAATAACACACGTTTGAGCACGTTATGCGAGGTGCAGGGCGAGATCGCTCACCTGTGTGTGTTCTCCTGTGCGCTTTTAGATGGGAGCTCTTGGTGTAGACCTTATTGCAGCCCTCAAAGTCACACCGGTGAATGCGTCTCTTCTTCGAGTCGGGAGACTCCGATCTCCGGGGACGCCGTATGCTCTCAATACTGAACGGTGACATGGAACTGCAACAGCGACAGAAAGATCAGTGAGACCTTGGGTTGGTTTTTAATGACACTTTTTCTACCATTCCCACCACAGGATCATCTGGCCGTTCCTTCGAATTAATGGTTTAAAATGTCAAATGTTACTCTCTTTTGCAGGATCCCTTTCTTAAGGTCTCTAGACGAGTCTTCAATCCTGGTCCTCGAGGGCCGCTGTCCTGACGGTTTTAGATGTTTCCCTGCTCCAGCACACATCCACAGAGCTTGATGACGACCCTTCATTGCACACACATCAGGTGTGCTGGAGCAGGGAAACATCTAAAACCTTCAGGACAGCGGCCCTCGAGGACCAGGATTGGAGACCCCTAAGATATTTACATTTAGTCATTAGTAGCAGACACTCTTATCCAGAGCGACTTACAAGAAGTACAGGGATATACCCCCCTGAGGCAACGGTGAAGTGCCTTGCCCAAGGACACAACTTAGTGTTGACATGGGTAGCCATGGTTTGAACCAGGGACCCTCTGATTACTAACCCGACAACCCCAACAGACTGCGCCACATGACTCCCCATGACTCATCCAAGCCACATTGTTACATTGTGAATAAGCCTGTTTTGTTGTTGTCTACAATGCTTCTGCAAACAATATAGTCGCCAGCTAATAAACCACAAGTGGAAATTATATAAGACACATATTGAACCAGGATCAACAGATTAAATGATTCACTCTCCAAGACAAACTACAGCAGACCTTATTGTGTAACTTAGCTCGGTGTTTATATTGTTATACAAAGGAAAAGCCTCTTTTTCTTACCAATCCAGAACATAACGTACAATAAGTAAACAAGAATCTGCTACACATTTATGTCAACTAAGGCTGTTGTGTAACTAAATACCGTTATACATATTTAAACATACTGTAATAATTACAGTGTAATGTTTGTTACTTATAATAATTCACGGCTGGGATATCATAACATGCCAGAAGGATGGTAAGGTTTTCAAAAGCATTGGGAAGCTTCTATATCTTATGACAGTCGGAGAATATACAATTCTAAGATACCAAAATGTATGTTCTTCCTAGCTGCTGTAGCTATAGCTAATGCTGCTAGCCCTGCTGTGGATTTAGGTATTATTTTCATATAATTTATTTGACCTTTTATTGTTTCCTTGGGCCTCTGCCCAAGCTATTGCTATTTCCCTCCAGGGGCCAATAGAAAGCTCTTTACCACTACAGTTCATTAAAGGCTGAGGTGCTATTCGAGTTACTGACCACTAGATGGCGGAAGCGCACCTCTTGACAGCAAAGCGTCCATCATTGTCAACATGCTCAAGCATCAAGTCAGATTACTGTACGAAGTTCAAAATCTTTAATGACTGTTGAGCTGTCAGTACCCATCGGCAAATACTTTTCCTTTCCAATAACATCTCCAAACCACAACACACAATGTATCATTGGCGTGTGTGTGTGTTTGTGTGCGTGTGTATTTTTGCTTCTGGAAAATTGTGTATTGGCATTGCGGTGGGATTTATTTTGGCATCAGAGTGATCAGGGATGGCAGCCCCACTTTGCTCGGTCCAAACACATGTGCATCCCTGGCCCTAATGACCCAGTACTGCCGCTGTGGCTGTTACACACACAGCTGTTCCACATACAGACTGTGTCGCACGTGCACACGCCACACACAAGCCTACACAAACAAAAGAGCTTGATTTCATCACAATCAACTCAGTTGGGTGCGAGTAAACAACTGCTAACCTGTTTGTCCTTTGCGAGCGTTTGTGTGGTGTGCGTGTGTATGAGAGAGAGAGAGAGAGAGAGAAAGAGAGAGAGAAAGAGAGAGATAGAGAAAGAGAGAGAGTTTGTGTTGGGAATTGTCAATGAGTGTCAATCTGTGTCCTTTGGGTTAGTCTGTCCCCACAGCCACAACCTTATCACTGTGTACCACACACGCACACACACACGCACACACACACACACACATCACATACAAATGCAAATACACACAGGACACACTGTCTGATCTGCCTGTGTGTTCCTCCAGCTCATAGCTGCTCTGGATCTATGACTGCTTGGAAAGGTGAAAGCTGAGAGGGGGGTGGGGGTGGGTGAGGGGGGTGTGTAAGAGGGGAGGGGAGGAGAGAGGGAGCCTGGGGAAGACAGGGTGAGGAGGGAGGGCCGGGGGACAGCAAGAAGGGGGGAAAGGAGAAGCAGGAGTGAGAGGGTAGGGAAGAGGGTGGAGGGGAAGGAGGGGGGGGGAGGAGAGAGAGAGGGGAGAAGGAGGGTTGGAGGAGACCGAACAGCAGACCTATCTCTCAGAGGATTGGGGGGGCGGGGGGGGGGGGGGGGGGAGGCGGGGGGGGGGGCATGTCTTCCGATTTCTGGAAGGTTGAAGAGAGAGGGGGACAAGAGAGAGGGAGAGAGAACTCAAGGGAGGTGCGACGAAAAGACAGACAGTCTGAGAGGGGAAAAGGTGGGAGAGAGAAGAACAGATAGGAGGAAGGAGAGGAAGAAGGGATCAGGAACTGAGAGTGAGGGTCCTGGATGGGGGGAGAGGACATGAAGGAATCCAGGAAGGGAGGAAGGAGAGGTCACAGAACCAGAAGGAGAAGGAAAGAGCGAGAAAGGAGAGAAAGAGCAAAAAAGAGAGAGGGGCTAAGGGGAAGGAAGGAGAGAGAGGAACGGCGATGGTAGCTAGGAGGGCTTTTTGGGGGGTGGGAGAGAAAAGAGGCGTGGCCAGACAGAGTCTCCAGCGAACAGCCCCCACCACACATACAGCACTTCCTGTCTCTCTGCTGTAGCACGCAAACATACATCCACACATGCTGTGTAGAGAGTGTGTGTGCGCACACACACTTACAAGCACACACACACACAAGCACACAAGCACACACACACACACACACAAGCACACACACACAAGCACACACACACTTGGACAGACTTACACTGTCATCACTCCCATACACTTACATAAACTTCAACACACACACACTCACATGTACTCTGCACGCTGACTTGGACCCCTTCACACACTTGGATGTACACACACTACACACACTCGGACACACACACTCTGCTCGAGGATCACCTGCTGTTTTTGGCTCGCTGCCAGGCAGGGGGAACAGGAAATGAGCTCATGGGTCAGATATGGGAGTGAACTCCGGGTCCCCTCTCTCTGCGTCTCCCTTCCTCTCTCCACCGCCGCTCGCCCTATTCTGTTGCAACCGCTATCTTCTATTTGCCTTTTATAACTGCCCTCCCTCCCACTGACAAACCGTATCTGCGAGGATAGACCAGCCCGCTAAAAACGAAACTAAGTTACAAATGAACATTTATTCATTTAGCAGACGCTCTATTCAGTGCGACTTACAGCAAGTACAGAGACATTCCCCCCTGAGGCGGGCAGGGTAAAGTGCCTTGCCCAAGGACGCAACATCATGTAGCCACAGCCGGGAATCGAACTCACAACCTTCCAATCAGGAGCGCCCAACGCCTTAACCCGCTGAGCCACCTGACTCCCGAGATACACACAAATAACAAGACAACCCCCACCCACCCAACCCCAAAACGGAGGTTTGGGACGTACGGTTGGTGTGGGGTTGTGCACATCTGAGCGTGTGTGCGGTGGGTACAAGGAGGCTGGTTGACAGTTCAACAGACACAGAGAGAGCCCGGGAAGAGGGGATGTTTACAGGCTGACTTCATGCCACGGAGATTCCATCATTACGGGATGATTCAGCAGGGGCCCAAGCAGACAGGCTCTCATACAGGATGAGTAATGAGCCTCGTCCAGCATCGGCCCCCCATCAGCTGCTGCCCCGGACTCCGTGAGACTGCCCAGCAGGAGGGCTATCACCACCGGATTAGATTAGATTACATTGAACTTTATCGTCATGGCGCATGTATAAATACAAGGAAACGAAATACAGTTCAGCATCCAATCAGTAGTGCAAGAGAAGCAGTTATGTACAGATAATTTAGAGAATTTATGTCTTATGCTGATTGCTTAAATAAGCTGTTATGTACAGGTTAGTGCAATGTAACAGATGTATATATGTATATGTAGATTGGCAATATACATACAGATGGAGTCAAGGCAAAATATACAGAGCTTCTATATAGACAGATGTTCTATATTGAGGTTTACAGATTAGCAATAAATATACAGATGAAGTCTGGGCAGAAACATACAGTTGTTCTATACTGAAGGTGTGGATATATAAGTGCAGTATGGACAATATACAGAAGCGTTTATGGAGTTATATACCTATATATAGCAGGGGTGCCCAATCCTGGTCCCTGCTCCAACACACCTGATTCTAATGAATTGCAACCCTGATATATAGTATATATAGATAAATACATATTTACATTTTTGATTGTGGAAGTGACAGCCAACGAACAGCCATGAGGGGGGAGTGTGGTGTGTGTGTGTGTGTGTGTGTGTGGAGGGGGGGTGGGGGGGTGGGGGTCATCTAGCCTGCCTATGTTTGTGTCTCAGGGAACCAGGAAGTGGAACCGGGGTTCCTTGTTCCCACGGCCCCTTCTGTGTTCCTGTGTTGTTGTGTTCCTCCCGTCACCTGTTTAAAGGGGCTTTCCAGGGGACATTTGCTAACGACTGTGCGCCATTGCTGTGAATCTGTTCCCTCGCAGGAAGCAGGTTTCCGACGCTTCGCATTCGAACATGCTAAACGCTACGGCCCACAACAAAATCATTATGTCCTGTTTCATACTGCTGCCGCTCTGCAACGCTACTGAGCTCGACACAGCGATCGCTAACTCACCGGAGCACGCTGAACATTTGTATGCTACATACAGGGAGTTAGATGGCTCAGCGGTTAAGGTGTTGGGCTCATGATCCAAAGGTTGTGAGTTCGATTCCCGGCTGTGGCTACATGATGTTGTGTCCTTGGGCAAGGCACTTCACCCTACTTACCACAGGGGGAATGTCCCTGTACTTACTGTAAGTTGCTTTGGATAAAAACACCTGCTAAGTGTACTGTGCTTATGCCTGTACATACAGAACCCTCTCAACACTGTACGTTGACCTCTACTTGACACGCCACACTTAAAGCAACTGAATACAGCTCAATATTGCCCAGTGTGCTACCAAACACTCGAAAGCTGAATGTGATACACACAAGAAGTTCACATCAGATGGGAAGAGGTGTGTGTGCAATCTGAGAGCCCGACAGGCATTCCTGTACCTGGTTACACTCCCCTCCCCGCCCTCACCCACACACCCACCTGCTCTGCTTGATGGCCTCAGGTCCCTGGGGATGAGCCAGCCACGGCCGGAGCCTCTCCTCTCCATCCATCCCTCCCTCCATCGCTCCCTTCCTCGGCCCCACAATAGCACCATCCACCGGTCCCCAAGGAAACGCATGAATATGGAGGAGTTTGCCCAAGACTGTCCAGACACACACACACCCACTGCTCCCGATCTAGCAACACCCCCGCCTCCGCCCCCCCCCCCCTCCTCGCTCTCACGCTCTCCTCTCTCTCATTTATTTATGTTGTTACCTAGGCTTATGGCTGCATGCTGCATGGCTCTCGCTTTCCCTCTATCTCTCTTGCTCCTTACCTCCCCTCCCTCCCTCCTTCTATCCCTCCCTCCCTCCCTCCGTTTCCCCTTCTCTGCTCCTCTCATCCTCAAGCTCCATACAAGCTGGCTAAGGACAGTATCAACATAGGCTCTGGGCTTTGTGCTGCTTGGGGCTGTTTGGATAGTCTGCTCCTTCTAATAAGCGCTCTGTTGCTCTTCATAGAGGTAACGCTAGACGAGCTGACAACGCGAGGTGGGGACTTGAAACAGGATAACAGACAGGACACAGCTCTCGGGTCGGTGCTGTTTGCGAACACAAGACGGTTCTGGCCTGTGGTTAGAACCTGTGCCGTGCAATTCAAGTTGATAACATGCACGTCTGTCTTCCTGTTGACAAAACTTGCCCTCCTTCCGCAAACCAGCTGTTCTGGACGTACAACCGCACACACACACACACACACACACACACACACACTAAGGGAGGCTAGTGTGTGGGCAGGCAGGCCAGTCCTGGCAGCCTGGTGCTAAACCTGGCTGGTTGTTTTAATGCCTCTGTTGTACTCTGGTTACCCTGTGTCCACATGCAGCACCTCGGGGCATGCCTGTCCCTTTCAATAACCTGCACTGAGTCCCCTACATCTGTGTGTGTGTGTGTGTGGCTCTGACAGTGTAGCATAATAGACCTCTGTCTCAGCAAGTTTGTCTAAAATGTTGCACATCATGCACACACACATACACACACACACACACACACAAAGCACCCCTACCTGTAGGTTTGGCCTATATTATAGCTCACGTTAAGCATACTAAATGTTCAATACAGGTCCTTCCAATATCAAGCCAGGCTTGCGGTCGGTTGGTGAGGCAGGCAGCCAAGTAAAATGTTGTAACTGAAGACACTTCATTTGAACACAAACCCAGAACCCTGAAATAGTTTCCTACTAGTTAGTCTAAATAAAACTCCACTCAGTATTAGGTTAACATGAGTCTGGCCAGGCTGGAAAAGGATTCGAGACAAGAGGAGTGGATAATAACCGTCAACGTAAAATCCCATGTCAAACTGAAAAACACACCACTGCAGTATTCTAACATTGTATGTATTAGAGTACATCTAATTCTGAAGGGGAGTCATTGGTGCAGTCGGTGGGGGTGTCGGGTCAGTAATCGGAAGGTCCCCGGTTCGAACCCTGACTGTGTCAACATGACGTTGTGTCCTTGGGCAAGGCACTTCACCCTACTTGCCTCAGGGGGGAATGTCCCTGTACTTGCTGTAAGTCGCTTTGGATAAGAGCGTCTGCTAAAATGACTAAATGTAATATTTTAATGAATCTTATTTGGGCTCAGAAATCTCATTTTGTCATTACCTTTAGTATTTCAGATTTGAACTTTATTTTCCAGCTCCAAGATGACACACTTAAGACGACGCACATACACGCGCACACACACACATAGGGTATATGTTACTCACTCCTGGACAGCCCGGGCTATGGACAGTGCGGTGGAGCCGGTCTCGTTAACGCTGTCCAAGGTGACGTTCGGTAGGTCGTCATCGTCGCTGTCGCTCTTTATCTGCCTTGGTGATAAACCGTTAGGGTCTTTGTGTGCTGTGGGAGGAAACAAGACACACAATCACACACACACTCAGCGGTTTAGAAAGACAATCTAATATTTAAGACCGTTAAGACCAAACTGCAGATCCTGATTGGCTGTCTCGGCTGCCAGCCAATCACGTGCTAGTCGCGCACTCCCATCGTAAACGCGCTGACCACACGCAGCGCCAACGAGCAAGGTTTCATGCTGTCTAATCGTTATGATCGACCATCGTCGGTCATTTGGTAATTGTTCTCGTACATCCTTGTGTTTTACTCCAGAAACCCAGTGCGAGGGAAGAGTTCTCTGTCAAATAAGTTCTAGAAACTGAGAGGAGTGACTGCAGACAGAATTTCTTTGTCTCTCCTCTCCTCCTCCACCACCGCTTGCATTCCCCTGCTTCCTTGCCTCAAGCCATGCCAACCAGTCTCTATTCTGACCACTGTCACAGCTCAGTCTAATTACCTTTGTGTGTGCGTGCGTGTGTGTGTGTGTGTCTTTGGGGGGGTGGGACCAGTTCTCACTGTAGACCCTGCAGGCACTTCTTGTCAGCAGCTGTCAATCAAACTCAATGCCCAGCCTGAGGGGAGGACAGCCTTCAGACCTGTAGTAGACACACACACGCACACGCTCGCACACACTAAGCACTCGTACACGCGCGAAAAACAGACACGGGTACTGTTTGGCAAGCTTTATCTGGCACCAGTGTCTCCTCCCTGTAGATAAGGAGAAGGGTGGAGTGGTGTGTGGCGTTGCTGTTGTCTCTGAGCAGTGGGTGGGGACATCTGAAACAGAGATGACCTTACCAGTGTGTGGGCTGCTTGAAGGGTTCAGCCATAAACTTGCCTTTGGTTCTATCCCACCAGCACAAAAGACAGTAAACAAAGTATGTGGATCAACAACAAGACAGGACAGAGCACAGGCTTCCTGGATTGCGCAACCGGAACGTCAGACAGTTTTATTGACTGTTTTTGCTCATCCCTTTGTTCTGAATCATCTAAATTGATCGAATTTTGATTGGTTCGTGGGTCCGGAAAGGACCTCTCCAAGCTATGACATCACAGACGTTGTACTGATTGGCTATATGAGCAGGTCCTGGGGCCATACTGCATTTACATTAAATCATTTAGCAGGCGCTCTTATACAGAGCGACTTACAGCACATACAGGGAAATTCCCCTGAAGCTAATAGGGTCCATGAGCCTCAATGCTAACACCAGAGATTCAAGAAAATCCTAAGGATCCGAGATGTTTTGCATGAGTGGTTCCCAACCCTGGTCCTCAGGGAACACCTGTCCTGCGGGTTTTAGATGTTTTCCTGCTCCAACACCTGATTCAAATGAACGGGGTTGTTATCCAGTTCTACAGAAGCCTTCTAATTCAGGTGTTTTAGAGCAGGAACCTCTAAAACATGCAGGGCAGGTGTTCCCTGAGAACCAGGGTTGGGAACCACTGCTTGTGCTCTATAAATGCTGCATGTCTGGAGCAGAGGGAGAGAGAGAGAGAGAGCGAGAGAGAGAGAGAGAGAGAGAGAGGGAGAGAGAGAGAGAAAGGGAAAGAGAGAGAGCGAGAGAGAGAGGGAGAGTGAGAGAGTGAGAGAGTGAGTGAGAGAGAGAAAGAGAGAGAGTGAGAGTGAGAGAGAAAGAGAGAGAGAGTGAGAGAGAGCGATAGAAAGAGAGAGAAAGGGAGAGAGAGAGAGAAAGAGTGAGAGAGCTCTCCCCCCCATCCAGTTTCGTTCCCTCTGTTCTGGCTGTCCCTTGTTATGGTTGGCAATTAGTCAGAAATACAATGTTAGTTAGAAGCCGGGGTATTTGGAGCGAGGGACACAAAGGAGGAGTGGTGAAGAGGTGGGCAGAACCCTTCAAATTTCTCTTTCTTTCACTCTCCCTGTCTGTCTGTCTCTCTCTTTCACCATCCCTGTCGTCTGTCTGTCTGTCTGTCTCTCTCTTTCACTCTCCCTGTCTCTCTCTTTCACTCTCCCTGTCTGTCTGTCTCTCTCTTTCACCTTCCCTGTCTGTCTCTCTCGCTCTCTCTCTTTCCCTCTCCCCGTCTCTCTCTCTCTCTCTCTCTTCTGTTGTTTCCAGTCAAGCCCTGTTTCCATGACAACCTCCCAGCCAGAGACAGGGAGACAGCTCTGAAAGGAAGGGTCCACGCCCTCTCCAAATGAGGATGGTCAACCTGCGCGCGCGTGGGTGGGCGCTTGCAAGCGCAACGGTGCGTGTGCGCGCGGAGCGAACATTAGCCACCGGAGAGATTCTCTAAGCTGAACAATGCTGAAGGCAGGAGCCTGCTGCCTTCCTCCTACCCTCGGCCATGCGTGAGGTTAAACACACACGAGCCTTGGTGGACAAACATCTCGGCGCTTTCATTTTGAGAAACCATCGTTGCTCCCCTACACGATAGGCACGGACCAGGGTTTGTGCGAGAAAACTAAGGGCCGAGCGCTTGGCCAACCCATCGCTGATGAGTATTGAATTTCCTCCTGCAATTTGAGTTTATTTGAAATTCAAGAGGGTGTGCACACTCCAGCCTGTAGATTTCCTTTGAGGTTTTCCTGCAAACAGCAGCGATAATGATGGTTTGCTTTGACAATGTATTTTTTCCTAGCCAGATTCGTATATAGTACTTTCATATTTGGCTGATTGGCTGGCTATGCTGGATTGGGGAAGAGAATGACGTGAATGTGTGTGTGTGTGTGTATGTGTGACAGTAACAGTATGATAGAGTCTACTCCACCCTGTTCTCCCACAAACAGGGGGGAGTACATGTCGATGTGTGTGTGTGTGCTTACTCTGCCAACCATCTTCAATATCAGTCCACACCCTCTTACGTAACCTTTGTTATCCCCCTCCCCTCTCTTCTCCTCTTCTCTCCCCTCCCTCCCTCTCTCCCTCCCTCCCTCCCTCCCCACCTCCTCCCCCCTTCCCCTCCTCTCTACTCCTCCCCTCTCCAAGGAGACACCCCGCAAACACCCAGCATTTAAAACGCCCATCCGCTAGGCCAACGGAGAGTTTACGTCCTTGTGTATGTGTGCGTGTGTGTCTAACAGGGAGTGACGGACAGAACATCTAGATAAAGAAGCAGTCGAACAACAAACGGTTCCCTTGCGTGTGCGCATACGTGTGCATGTGGCCATGTGTGTGCGTGCATGTGTGTGTGTGTGTTAGAACCTCTCAGTCTTCCTGCCCAGCGGTTAGCAGCATTAAAGCCCCACCCTGTTGTGAGCCGCACTAAGTCTGGGCAAGCTGGGTCAGAGCAGGAGAAGGGCTTCAACACAGTCACCCAATCCCAGATATGTGCTCATTTTTTAGGGAAAGTTCTTTGGCTGGCCCTGGGTCCTTGGATCTGAGGTTTGAGGTGGTCAGAGGAAAATCCAACTGCTGACATAGAGCCTTTCATCCAGAAGAAGTCTCCTCTCTGGAGCGAGTGTTATTACCCGCGGCGGGCACGGAACTCTTGCAAACGGTCTCCCTTACTTAAACGCAATTGCAAACACCCACATCCTATACATAAACGTACAGTACATTCTCACTGGTAAAGTACAGTAAAACATCACACGGTCTTTTGTTGTCTTGATTTACTCCGCAGACGTCTGTGCTGCATGTGTTAAAAAAGCGCCGTCGTCTTTGGTCGACCACCGCAAAGTGAACCGGCCCTGTTGCGCAAGACCGTTACCTCGAAATGGAACTAGTGTACCGAGGTGTAGAGACATGAAATGACTCGCTAAACCAGGGGTGTCCAGTCCAGGTCCTTCGAGGGCCACCGTCCTGAATGTTTTCGACGTTTCCCTACCCTAGCACACCTGATTCTAATGAATGTTTGTTATCAGGCTTCCAAAGAGCTTAACAACAACCCATTCATTGGGGGCAGGTGTATTAGGGATGCAGGGAAACTTCTAAAACTGTCAAGCCAGCGGCCCTCGAGGACCAGGATCGGACACCTGTGCGCTAAACAGTTGACTAACCTTTGCTGTGGTGCTTAACCTGGTTCAGAAGAGGTAGCATGATGGAGCTGTTGAGGCTGGTGTTGGTGCGGACGGAGGTGGTGTACATCAGGGGTAGAGACTGCACCACCACCGGGATCCGGTGCACGTGGCTGGACATCTTGGCCGGGCCGTGGACCACCCCGCCCCCCAGGCTCAAAGGGCTGGACGGAGGTGGGGGCACAGGGTGCAGGATGTGGACAAACTGCTGCCCTCTGCTGACCCCGTTGCCTGGCGGGGCGACCAAGGGGCCGGGGGTGAGCAGGGACGAAGCGGAGGTGATAACGGACGGGGAGGAGGAGGAGGTCGGGGGGGATGACGATGACAGGGAGGAAGGGGAGAAGGCGGAGGTGAGGGGGGACGGCGAGAAGGTGATGGCGGTGGCGGAGGGGGGCGAGGGGCGGGGCTTGTTGATGGACAGGTCGACGGGCTCTGTCTGGAAACGGTGGTCGTGGGCGAGAAGGTCCTCCGGGGGCTCGGGTTTCACCTTGCTGAGCAGGAGCGGAACCGAGTCCATGGCTGGGAAGCGGCGCACCTTTGGGGACTGGGGGGGAGAGGAGAGAGGACATCAGCCCACAGAGGCATCACTTTGGCAGCACAGGTACAAGACAAGCAGAGCCAAGGACGACAAACCTGGGAGTCAAAGTAAACATGCAGTGAGTTTTCATAAGACCTGGCACATGTACTGCAGGGAAAACCTGATCTCTTAATCCACTCTTAAATCTACAGTATGTCGTTAAGGGCAACTGCAGTAACACAACCACCCATCCTGTGGCTGCGAGGATTAAGTCCAGTTCATACACGCTGCTTACAGCAATACGCCCACACGCGTTGAGGAAGAGCGTACTGCCAACCAGCAACCAGACAGAGCAGCGCACATCCAGGTATCTTAGAATTGGCACGAGAGGAATATGGAGCATCCGGTACTAATAAAATTGTTTATTTCTCCCCCCAAAAAGGAGGTCTGTTAATCTGTATCTCTTCATGTACCGTAGTATTATAAAAGACACATAAAAGACACTTTAGCATCTATAAAACCAAATGCCTCAGTGTAATGTTACCCCGAAGCCGAGGGCAACTGTTTTCAGTTGCTTCTGTGATTTCTGTGATTCTGTAAACTGTGAATTTTATTATTATTGTTTGCTGAAGAACAATTTACTCTGGGACATCGTTGCTCCGTCTGGTTCTTTGTATGATGTCATGCAAAGCAGAAAAACTGGATGAGTCCTGGTTCCTTCCTACTCTTACACAAGTGAACCCTCTGATTCCCTCTCTCTCTCTCTCTCTCTCTGGATCCGCCTCTCTCTCTCTCTCTGTCTCTCTCTGATTCCCTCTCTCTCTCTCTCTCTCTCTCTCTGGATCCGCCTCTCTCTCTCTCTCTGTCTCTCTCTCAGAATCTCTCTCTCTCTCTGGATCCGCCTCTCTCTCTCTCTCTGTCTCTCTCTGATTCCCTCTCCTTCTCTCTCTGTCTCTCTCTCAGAATCCCTCTCTCTCTCTCTCTCATTCTCTCTCTGGACCCCCCTCTCTCTTTCCCTCCCTGTCTTTTTCTCTGCCAACTCCTCTCCCTCTCCACTCTCTCCACTCTCTCCTCTCCCTCTCCTCTCTCTCTCTCTCTCTCTCTGTCCTCTGGCATTTGTCTCTCTCGTCCTCCTGGTTTCTATCACCCCTGAAGGAACACAGCTACCCTGGCTCCACTCATATAATCTAGATCTTTTCTCTGATGGTGGAAAAACATCATATGGGCCCAATTTCCTGACAACCCCCACCCCGCTACCCGGATCTACCCTCTTAGTCCTGGGCCAAGAGTGGGTGACTCACAAGAACCTCCAGGGACGTACCTGCCACTTCCTACCACACCTGACCGTAAAATAAATCGGTGGAGGGGAATCTGTGTAAACATGAATCAGATGACTGGGTTGAGAAGCTCCGCATTTGTAAACAGTGCACTGCCCATGGACATGTCCCACCAAAGTAACTGGACTAACGTTCAACGGTTTCCAGAGCCAATTCATATTAGCAAAAAAAAATGAATAAATAATTGGGAATATGGTTTGAATGATAAATAAAGGATAATCTTTTCAGTGAGCTTTTGGAGTTCTGTAGCAGGACTGGGTCTAGGAGGTCTGTCTAGCTAGTTAGCGTGCACACATATTTTAGAGAAGAACTAGCAAACCGCTTCAGGCTCAAACTATACAGTCCTTGTTACAGCTAGCCAGATAGAAACACGACGAAAGTAGCAGGCCAAGCTCTGGAGCAAAACTAGCATAGCCTACGCACACTGTTTAGCAAAGCTAACCAGGTTCATCAACATAGGCCTGAAAAGCCACTGAAGCTAGCGCATGTGTCCGAGCGCCAGAGTACTCAGTAAGAGAGGTAGAGCTCCTCCGGGAGCGGAGAAGTGATCTTCTGTAAACCAGTAATCATGAAGGAACCGCTCATTAATGCCGGAGGGCATGCGCTACTCCAGGCTACGCTACGCTACATTCACAGCAACAGATGTGAAGAATGTTCTCTGTGTTCGAAGAGGGTGCCCCCAGTCTTTTTTCTCTCTCGACTTAGTCCTGGTTCTTTTTTCTCTTCGCATTTCTTTCTCCATCGGTAATCGTTCTGGCCGACTGCGGGCCTGTGCTGAATTAGTGCTGGGAGTTTTTTTTTCGAGAGAGAGAGTTTAAGTGTGCGTTTGTGTCCGAGATACTATTTTTAATCCCAGACTTTTACGCTCGTTTGCAGCCTACGGGAAATGTTAGGACCTCGTGAATCAGAGGCATTTTTCCATATGAAGCCGCTTTCTGGGTCAGGGAGCAAGGGCAGCGCCTGGCCGCAACCTCTGAACTCTGACCTGGGACATTTGGGGGTAAAGGGTGACAGTAGGTCAAAGGTCGTGCTAGATGATGAACGCCGCCTAGCTTGGGTTATGTGCACGGAAGTGAGGTTCTCGAAGGTCTGCTGTGGTACGACAGTAAACAGTCGATGACATCATTAGCTTTCAACAGACTGCTGAAACCATTCCATCTTCAAGCTTGTGTGAATGTGGCCTAGAAACAGCTGAGTAATCGCCCTTGTCATGGTTCACTCTCTATAAAGAAGCTATAATCTTGGTGCCGTTTAAATTCCAAAACAGGACTTTCGCTGTCGTGAGGGTGTTTCATGGGCGGGGGAGTCTTTTATCTGCTGACCAAACATCAGCTGTCATTACGATGAGATAGCACTCCTGTCCTCCTAGATTTGAGCAACACTATCTGCTAACTTATCAGCTGCTGATATGTAGATAGATATTTCAGTTCAACTTCTCGAGAAGGTTTCTGGGAAATGATAACTCTCCAGTGAAGCAGCTAGAAAATATCTTGCCTGGGGCTTAAAAAATCCTTCCGTCTGACCGGGTCATTTTGATTTTTCTATTCACTCCAAGTCTACAAGCTGTAGCTAGCCCAACACCCGCTACACCGCACCGGTGAGCGGAGGGCGTCTTTTGGGAAGCGTAGCCTGAGGCCAACTTCGTTACACTCAGCTGAAGTCGCCACGGCGATACTACTAACAAGATGTCAAGCTCCCAACAGCGGTCATGTGACCCCCCCAACGCCGATGATGTTATTCAGTATTCCATACGTCCTATCCGGACCCTAAGGCTCTGGATCAGAGGCAGCTGGAGCTCTGGTTTAGCTCGCTGCTGTATGGGAGGAAGGCCAGCGTCTCGCACTTCCTGTGGGCAGGAACCAAGCTGGGCTCCTCCCTCGGGGACAGAGGAACCACCGGGGTGAAGAGATAGTTCCTGGATTCAGGCGCGAATCAAACGGCATTATTCATGAGCCCGGTCGATCAGCGCGATCAGCTGGGTCGGCGGTCGGCGTCGGCGGGGTAATCAATGTCGCTCCTCGTGTTCTGGATGTTGGAGGATGTCAAGTTGTATTGGAACATTGAAAAACAATCATGATTACGTGGAACCCCAATAGGCGTTGTCTGCTGAAATCGAGTCAAAGGAGGTCTTGAGCTCGAGAACATTTCCGGGGCGGCAAAAAGGTCACAGAGGAGGAGTGCGTTACAAAAAAGAACGTGGAAAACAAGCGATTTGCATATTGGCAAAGGTTTTTTGTATGGATCTCAACCAGCGGCCATGGAAAAAAAACGTCTGAAAATTAAATCTCAGCCACCCCCGATGCTGCTCTCGCTTTGACACACAAGAGTGTTTCTCCCCCTCTCTCTGTCTCTGTCTCTCGATTCCTCTCCCCCACACTCCACCCATCTGCCTTGATTCTGCCATGATGCCAGTGTCTTTATTAGGGGGTCCTGGTAAGCAGAGCCCAGTTTCCAGCCCACATGCGGGCGAAAACCCTAACGAGACAAATCATTTCCAGACACCCTTGGCCCCCCGCGCCCCCCAAACGAAGACCACGTTTTGGCAGAGCGAACCGCCTGTTTGTCTGTCTTGCCAGGCTGTTTCAAGAGACGCTGCGTCAGTTAGGGCCCAGATCGCATCTCGGCGCGGATCAAAGCAGTGTGGGCAGCGCACTTCCTGCAAGCCTGTCGGATTCGACGCGGCTACACGCGTCGCGACTTCAATCGCGAGCAGTTCAGCACGGGGGCGAAGGCAAGGCGCTTCGAAATCACTTCAGAGTCGGCAGAAAAACACCTGACATTTTGTTTCAACCTCTACATGCTCGTCTGTCTGCCTGTCTGACCCGACGCCAACCCATTACCTCATCCCCATACTGAAGATCCTGTCTGCAACACTATAATACAGCACGGTCCAAAACGATTGCCAATGGAACATTAGACTAACATAAGGTTGCGCAAGTTTTGCCCCCCCGATCTCTAATGGCGCACTGTGCTGGGCTCTCGTATAGTGAGAAACGTATCGAGATCAACAAGTTATCGCTAATATGTGAGCTGTAATCACTGATAACCGGGTACTAATTACACCGACTAAAAATATAACACAGACCATGTAGCACACAGCTGTAGAGCCACACAATGGACCCGGTAGCCTAGCAACAGCCTCTCCGCAGGCAGACCAGCGAATGCACTAACTGGTGGATTTCGAGACAGGAGCACTTAATGCGTAAGTGTGTGGGTGTGCGTATCTGCGTGCGTGTGCGTGCCCAAAACAACACACACACACGCCAAAAAAGAAAGAACACACAAAACAACAATTTGATGGCTCTTTGGGATGATTGAGATGTACTCATGAGTGTCATTTTTGTACGCTTTAGTCCTGGCATGTGTTGCGCATTTTGACAGTTTCCGCGCTTGTCGTCGATGAACAGACAGGCGGGTGTCCGTTTGTCGTCGTCCCCCCCTCCTCCTCCCCCTCCCCCCCCCCCCCCCCCCCCCCCCCCCACCTGTCTGGTAACTGGGTTTGAAGTTCCAAAGAGGACGGGTGGGGATGTTGAAACTGGAATCTGGTTGCGTGCACGGGCTCCTTTCTTTTTGCCGGTGTCATTGATAAATGCATTAACTCGATAGTTTTCACAATATCATTACACAGGATAATGTTCACACCCTGGGTGCCAGCGAATGACGACGAAACGAGAGGGAAAAGAGGGAGCGAGAGGAAGAGAGGACGACATCACAGGGGTGAGACGTTGGACATTGTGTGTAGGTGTGTGTGAGACAAACAGAGAGAAACAAAGAAAGACGACCATATTAGAATCAATTGTGTTCGCGTTGAAGGGGGGGGGGGGAATAAACGGTGGTTGTTTGCGTAGGGAAAAGAAAGAGACGCATTCTTCGCGAGGAGCGACGCGCGTGAACGAGAAAGAGAGGAGGGCTTGACAGGAACAGACCAAGGCCAAAGGAGGGAGGAAACAGAGTGAAATATGTTGTTTTTCCTCTGTCCCTTCTGTAGTGGTGATCCAACACCCCCCCCCCCCGATCCCCAAACCCCCTCCCCAACCCCCCACCCCTCCTCCCCTCCCCCTTCTCCTGCCCGCCCGCCAAACTCAACTCCACAGCCACCTCCACGCCATGCATCCTCAACGCATTCCTACCCCAGCTGTGGCCCTCCCCCCCACCCACCCGCCCCCTCTCCTCCTCCTCCTCTTCCTCCCCTCCCCTCCTCTCCGGCCCAACCACCTCTCAGAGCCCCCCACACTCGCTCAGGCCTGGCAGTGATTACAGGCCTACTATCGCTGGGAGGGGAGACAAAGAAGGGGAGGGGGGGTGGGGGTGGGGGGGGGAGGGGGTGCGGAGGAGGGAGGAGAAGAAAAAGAAGAGCCTGGAAAACAACTTGCGCTCCTCTCTTACCCCTGGCTCTGTCTCCAGGGGCTGGGCTTTGACTCGGACGGCTGGCATTCCGTCAAGCATCAGCATCCTGCTGCGTCTGGGCCGTCTGAAGAGAGAGAGAAGAGAGAGAGAGAGAGAGAGGAGAGAAAGGAACAGAGGAGAGAGAGAGAGAGAGACGGTCAGGGTTGCTGGCGCACCAAAAGGTGCCAGGGCGAGATCCTCAAACACACACGTGCAACGTCATCCACACCGGAACAGCGATGACCTGCCTCGGATTGCAAACGTGCTCTCTGTCTTTCCTGTTGTCGGGCTTCTCTGTAACTCTCTGCACCTCTGTAACTCTCTGCACCTCTGTAACTCTCTGCACCTCTGTAACTCTCTGCACCTCTGTAACTCTCTGCACCTCTGTAGCTCTCTGCACCTCTGTAACTCTCTGCACCTCTGTAACTCTCTGCACCTCTGTAGCTCTCTGCACCTCTGTAACTCTCTGCACCTCTGTAACTCTCTGCACCTCTGTAGCTCTCTGCACCTCTGTAACTCTCTGCACCTCTGTAACTCTCTGCACCTCTGTAGCTCTCTGCACCTCTGTAACTCTCTGCACCTCTGTAACTCTCTGCACCTCTGTAGCTCTCTGCACCTCTGTAACTCTCTGCACCTCTGTAACTCTCTGCACCTCTGTAGCTCTCTGCACCTCTGTAACTCTCTGCACCTCTGTAACTCTCTGCACCTCTGTAACTCTCTGCATCTCTCTCTCTTTTCCTGTCTCTCTCCCTCTTCTCCTCCTTGTCCGTATGCGTGTTTCGTGCGCTTCAAATTGAAGAAAGACGGTTTCAGAGGCAGTCATCTGGATGCCGTTTTCCAAAATCAACATCTTTGTGATGCGAAGCAACGGTCAGGAGCGTCCAGGTGTGTCGAGACGCTGTTGTGCGTTTCCCACGAGGCCATTGGCGCTCCTGCACTGAGCACAACCGCACTGCTGCCCAGCGAGTGATGAAGGGGGAAAGAAAGTGCTTTGAGCTTTCTACCTGTGCACAGTCATGCCATGAATGTTTACGCACACTTTACACGTTTAAGCACAATTTACACACCCACATACATATACAATGATATATCATTTGTCTATACATGCACACACACACAGATTTCTGTTTATAGACAGTGCTAGTCCTGAAAGGTCAGTTGTGTGTGTGCAGGAGTCCTTAGCGTGTCACTGTCTCTTTAAGAGCTATCCTCTGAGCTGGCCAATAACAACAATGGCTGCTCCTCTCTCTCTCTCTCTCTCTCTCTCTCTCTCTCTCTCTCTCTATCTCCCTCTCACTCTCTCTCTCTCTATCTCCCTCTCACTCTCTCTCTCTCTCACTCTCTCTCCCTCTCTATTCATCTGTCTCTCTATTTATCTCTACCCGGCTCTCTCCCTTACTATCTCTCTGTCGCTTTCTCTCGCTCTCTCTTCCTCTCTATCTCAGCCGACCTGAAGTAACCCAGCCTCTTATTATTATTACAGCAGCAGCTCCACTCAGGAACGCCGACAAAGCAGATAGCCTGGGACATCTCTGCCCCCCCCCCCCCCCCCCCCCCCCCTCTCCTCACACACACAGACACACACACACAAACACAACAACACTGTCTCGGTAGAACTTTGGTTCTGGACGCCAACTGCCACAGCGCAGCTAGTCCACACACACTGCGTGTACACCATGTGTCTGTAAAACAGAGGTATGCATTCTGTTTTGTTGACATGCCTTATAAGCGCTCATGGACTCTTCTAATAACTGCCATAACCACACTTACTCACTGACACTGCGAGTTATAAAATACGTATTATAAATACGCGTTTACATATTTGTGCTGTACAGATATTGTGTTTCTGTAGAGATGCTGTCTAACTTAGGCAACTGTGAAGTTTGCCGGAACCAAAACTCGAAAAAAGAAACAATTGTTATTGAAAGTCATTAAAAACGGGTGTTTTTTTTCATAGAAACCCTACGCCAAAAGTACAGCGATTGAACGCTAATTATCTTGCTAACACAACCGTGAAATACATGATTGGTAAAGCTTGAGTGATACTTCATCATAGCCCCCACCCCCCAACCACCCCCCCACCCCACGAGTGTCTATTGCAGCGTGTGCGGCGTGCGTGTGATTGCGGGGGCCTGTGCTTGTGTGTGAGGAGGCATTTTCACTCTCAATACACGATCTCCACCCCCGCACACCACCCCCCCCCCCCCCCTCCCCCACCCCCCACCCCCCACACACACACACCAGTAGACCGGTAGACTCTCCCCCTCACACACCCCCTCCCCAACACTCACACACACACACACACCTTTCCCTCCCCCACACTCCCCAGAACTCCTCCAGGCCCAGTCCCTCAGGTACCCCTGGCTCCTGCTCTCTCCGCTATTGTATTGTTGTCCAGGATGTCCCTTCGGCTTCAGGTCTTGGTGGGCCGAGATAGCGTTGCCCTGGCAACGGTAACGGGAGGCGGGCGGGAGGGGAGGGGCGGGATGGGGAGGGGAGGGGAGGGGGGTGCAGCAGCAGCAATCCCAATCCATCCTCCGGCGACGGGAGGAGACGCAAGCGTTCCGTCGGTGAAACACCCCCCCCCCACCCCCCCCCCCCACCCCCCCCCACCCCCCCCCCCACCCCCTTCCCCCACCCCCCGCACACTGAAAGCGAAGCCTGCGAGTGAACGGATCGCTTCGGCGTTCGTGTCTTTGCCGTCGCAGATTAACGTGTCAGGACACGGTGTCGCGTGACTCTTCCGATCGATTCGCCAGAACCACATTTGTACCTGGAGAGCCTGTCAAAGTACCATCAAACCTCAAGAACGAAGAGAGCAGACACCAATCCCAGCCCAGGATTCCCCTGATCTCTTCGCGATCCCTTTCGGACTCGGCGCCTAATCCAGTGGCTCACCGCAGCCCAGCTAATGACCTGACCAACGTCAGGCATCTCTATAGGAAATCAATGAAGCAAGAATGCCTTTGGTTGGCTGAAGACCTGACGCAGAATAATGGTCTAACGGACTCCATCCACAGTAGGTCACAGTGGTCGAACAACTTTCGTCTGAGAGACTAGGGGGAACAGGGTGGAATTCGGAAGCCCCTCGGCTGTTTTCGTATCGGCGCATTGTATAGATTCGATACATTTGGCCTTGAAAGAAAAGGGGGGGGACGTTTGTGGGGGGTGGTGGCTCCAAAAAGGCGGAGGATGATTTCCGACGGGGGGCCCCCACCTTGCTCGTTCAGACTTCAACATCCCGTGATTAGGTCAGGCGGTGGGAGCTCATAAGTAAACGAAGCGTGGCGGGGGGGGGGGGGAGGAGTAGGTGAAGACAGAGAAGACGCAAGGGGGCAGATTTGAGACCACCTTTCCCATCTGCTGCTGGGGGGGACGGGTGGCGGGGGTGGTTGGTGGTGGTGGTGGTGGTGGAGGGAGCAGGAGAGAGGTGGTGTGGGGGGGGGGGGGGGAGGTGAAGAGGGGAGGTGACGAACAGGGCCAGTTTGACCAGAGAACGGGGTCTGGCAGTGTGCATGTACAGTGTGTATGTTTCGAAGTCTGCATATGTGTTGTATCGAACCCCTTCACCCCTTTCCAGTTGATCATCCACCCCACACACACGTGCACACCCCACCCCCCCCCCCCCCAAACCCCACAATGCCCCTCCTCGTCTGATAACTATCTCCATGATGGGGTCCGTCTCTGGAGAAAGGGGATAAGGCCACATGCTGTCACGCTACTGACTGGACGATCAATAGGAGGTGATGGGTCAGCATCGAAAGCCCTGTCCTTGTGGACCTTAACGCTGACCCTCACACACACACACACACACACACCACACACACACCACACATAGCGATTCAAACAGTCCTCAGTGGGTCTTTAACATACTGGCTCCCAGTTCATTCATTGTGGGTGCTTTTTTTTCCGGGCAGCATATCTTAAACCGCTGCTGTAGTCGTCCAGTTGCTCAGTGCTATGACTTAACCTGGGATTCAGTATGTGCTGGGTCCTGGGTTCGAATCCCAATGGGGATCTTCTTTCTAGGCCAATGCATTGAACAAGCTTGCGCCTGCATCAATTTCCCCATCGTGGGAGTATAAGGGATAGACATTATTAGTTGTGATGAGCCTTTGCTCAAAGTTCATGACTTCTTATCGAGTTTTAATGGGGATTAACGAGAAAATTAGAGGGGATTTAGGGACGGGAAGGGGAAAATAAGGGAGGAGGATACTGTTAACATTTGTAGAACTACAAAAATGGTGGCAGGTTCCGAAACTTTGAAATGAAGTGCCGTTAGCGATGAGGTGTTGTTAGCACGCTATCCGAACAGCTTGGTCGTCTCTAGCCTCCTGTGCTATGTATTTGGAATGGACTGCCAAAGAAGAGAACACACAGGCTGAATGTACAGTGCGCACATTCTCTCGCTCACGCACTCCGCACACACACACACACACACAGGCGC